>PVJL010008091.1:0-70296 GCA_004026885.1 Lyroderma lyra | reverse complement strand
TGCACTGAGGTGGCTGCGCTGAGAGTCAGGTTTTACTCATAAGAGGTTACTCAGAAATAAAACTAGAAAAATTACCTAAATTTAGTTCCTCATTTTGGTTTATCTCTTTCAGATGATACTTCTTTTTCTTTTCTTTTTTTTTTCACTTAGTTCAAACTGACTGAAAAAGACATGGGTGATTTTTAAAATTTCCCTTTAAGATGAAAAGAACAGTGGGTCACATCATAGAGGCCACTGGACTCTCACTTTTGGGAGAGTTAAAATAAACAGAGGACAAATTTTCAGTTATTGTTTAAATTCAGTCCAAAGGGATTTTCTAATCTCAAAAACTCTATTGTTTTATTTCAGGGTCAGAAGGATTTCTTACTTAGTTCCCAGGCAGGCTTTCTGGGAGGGAATTTTAAAAAAGAGATATGCAAATATACCGGGAGATTAATGGGAAGACACAGCTATGAGACACAAAAAATGAAATACCATGACAGATAATATATTTTAGTTTGATTTTGCTACATTCTGTAAATGCTCTTAATTAATATTAAAACAACAATTAATGAGAAATAGCCTTGTTGGGTTGATAAATGGAGCAGAGCCTTTTTCAAGGACATTTTTTTTTTCTGATACCAAAAGTAACATAGTTTATTCTGGAAGACTCAGAAGTAAATGATAAGTATACAAAGAAATACAAATGACCTCTTTATCTCTAAGCTCTCAAAGCTATCCTTAGACCCCCATCTGAACGTGTGGAGGGACATTCTGCAGGGTTGGCTGGCACTAGGGCACAGTGTGACTTCTCTATGTCTCTTCACACTCACACACGTAGATTGCCCAGCACCTAAGTGGTCACTATGTTTGCCACTGTTGTTACTAGAACTGCTAGATACATTATGATGTTACAAAATTAGAACCATGAAGTTCCAATGGAGCTGATAGTATTAAAGAATTATTAAAACAATCATATTAATTGTATTAATCAGGGCTCTTGGCATTGCAAGAGCCAGAAATCCTGGCTCATTTCGTTCGAAGTCTAGGGAAAGGTTCACTTCTTAGCATGACCAAATCCAGGGGTTCACCACTTTTTCTCTCCCTTCTTCTCATTTTTCAGCTCAGCTTGTTTCTGTGTCTTTTGTTTGCATGTTGAATTTATTCTCTTTCTTCTTCACACAACCTTTTCCTAAATTGCTGACAAGTCTGGGGTTGACATTCTAAGTATTCACAATCCCCAAATGGAACAGACTGTCTGTCTTTCCTTCTGAGTCCAATGAGTAGCATGGAGGACCTCAATACAGTTTGGGTCACGTGTACACCCTGAACCAATCACTGGGTCCTGGGGGTGTGGCTCCACAACTGACTTGTACAGTGACTTCACCACTGCGCACAGGACCACATAACCCAGGAAGGAGTTTCCCCCAAAACACAAACAGAATTGCTAAATGTGCTGGGCAAACAAAAACTTCAGCAACTGAAGTTATCTCAGCTTAAAACAAAACCAAACCAAAAAATCAATTCAGCTTAGAATTAAACCTCAGATTTATGTTTTAGGGTAAAGAACTACCCATAAAGTAGAGAATATATAAAATGACTTTTATATTTTTCATTAATTTTTAACTGAAATATGCCCGGTGATCTCTTATGAAAGTTGCACTTTTATTTGAAGGCACATGGAGTCTTCTGCACTGACTGGGCTAGTCATCGAGACATACTACCTTTCAGGACTTAGGGATTCTTCTTTCATCGGACGTTTTCAGTTGAACATTCATTATCAAACAGCATTCTTGCAAAGTTCAAACAAGTATCCCCTCTCTCCCGTCATTTTTTTAAGTAAACAGTCTGTTCTCTAAACCATGGAAAATAAATTACTTTTAGCATTGTATGTAACAAAACAAACAAAAAAACCCACCAACTGTCACTATCGGAGGACCATTCCAATTAGAGGATAAGAGAGGAGATATCTGTTATTTAGGCTACTGCCAGCAAGGCTAAAAATAATGCTCATTGGGTAAGTTTAAACACATATAGATCTAGAAAGCAGCAAATGGAGAAAAGTAGTAGTTTGGCGAACTCATTAACCAGTGGCCCTGGAGGGTTTAGTTGATTGATTTCATTGATTTTTTTTAAACAAGCTCTTTGGTGTCAGCCCAATCAAATACCTCATTTTTTTGAGTTCTGACTGTATGTGATCCCCTAAGTCCCTCACTACTTCCTAGTAGTGATAGCAGATGAACACTCAGGTACACCCAGGTGTGAAAGAATGCCTCTGACCTCACCTGTAAGAAGCCCTTTAGGGATCGAGGCGAGGCCTCACGTGCTCTATAGGCATGTGGGTTCGCTTTTGTACTCTATGATCTTTTCAATGTTTTCAAATAAATTACTACATAATCTCTTTTACATTAAGAACTGGCCACAGAGTTGGGTCTCTTCAATTCATCTTCCTCATTTATGCTTTTTGTGAAATCTTTTCCTCCATGTACAGGGTCCTTTCTTTCTAACAATTGTTCTATCATTTTTTGTTTTCTGTTTTGAAAGCCTTATGGTACAGACAGTGTTTTGCATAGTTGATTTCAACTTGGCCCACACTGACTTCAGTGAGTTGTGTTGTGTTTTCTATGCTTAAGACTCCACTCAGTTGCTGTTGTTACTGTTTGTTTTCTTTCAAGATTAAGATGCATACTTTTATATACAATTTTATTTTTCATTCTTTCTCTGGCGATTCTTTCCTGAATTCCTAGCTTTGCATAATTTCACCTACAATAGAACCAGCATCCTGAGGTTACCAAGATATGTCCAACTGCTCCAACATCACATAATCTTCTAATTAGACTAGATGTCCTGTTTGAAATGAGACAGAGCCTAGGGACACCTTGAGTTTAGCCCAGTCAGACTAGGCTGACCATACATACTGTTGGAAATGGGACAGCACCGTTGCTGTCTATCCCGTTTCCAATGGGACGTCTGGTCAGCCTACTTCTAATTCTACCTCCCTGTTCCCAGGCTGGCCAGGCTCTGGCCCAGGGGCCATGGGGACCAGCCCCGACGTGCCCTGACTGAGGCTGTCTTCTTAATTGTCCCTGGCTTCTGCAAGAAGCAGCCCTGATTTGATAAGTTATGTAATGTGGCATGAGATCCAGGATTCAGAGGGGAAGGAGGCAGGATTCGTGCAGGAGCAGGCACCAAGCGTGGCCTCCATCTGTGCTCTGTCATCTCCACCCTGGTGCTTTCCAACCTGTTAGAGTGCGTGGGTCAGGCTCAATGTTCGATAGCTTCAATGACAGACCAATGTGCTTTTGCTTTTTTGTGTATGAACCCTCCTTTTCGGTCTCCAGCCTACCCTCTGAAAACTGAATCAATACCTCTCATTTCAAGCCATTTAGGCGACCCATTGTCTTACCCTCCTAAGAGTTCACCTACTGCCCATGTGTTGTAGGAAGAGATGATAAACTCACAGTCCTCTAGTTTCTTTCCTTGTCCTTTTAATTCCACTGCTCTCCCCACCCCATAGCTATTCTCTGTTGTTATGGGGTTTTGGATACTTCTTGACTGATTTCTGTTTCATTGCGTTAGATATTGTCCAGGCTTTTCGAGGATAATGTTTAGCAAGTCCTCTTTCTATACCAAGAAGATCCCATCTCTGAAGCCCATCAGGTTTCATTAGAATGCTAACCCTCAGCTGATTTATTTGTTGCAAGGTAGGCCACAGACAAGGCCCAGAGAGGGATGCAATTGTTTGTAGCTAAATGAAACTGTATAGACAGTGACTCATGGAGACTGTTAACCAGACAATTTAACACCAATTTATCATGGTACCTGTCTTGGGAAAGAAGAGACAAAGTGGAAACTTTCCCTGTGGATGAATGAAGTTTGGCCATTTAAGTTGTGTAGTGATTAGAGACATTGATTTGGGCACCTGCTACACAGCTATTGGGTGGAAGACAAAATGCTCCTGGTTCCCTGTGTCCTGCCACTCCAGGGAGATTGACATTTATGTATTGACTGGAACTATGGTTACTGCTTCTTCCTTTAGCTGTCTCTTTTTACGGCATAAACAAACTGGAGTATCTAACTATCTATAAAAAAACTTCTTAGGTAGAGTCAAGCATGAATAGAGACATCAAATATTACTTAAGCGTACACCAAACATTACCTGTGAAAAATAACGGCCATGTATAAAAAGTGAAAGGGGGTTTGTTTTGTTGCAGATCATCAAATACACTTTCTGGAACCTTCCTAATGACAACAATGGAGGTTCCTTAGGAAAACCTTCTCTTTCCTCCTGTATCAGTTATCCACTGCTGTGTAACAAGCCATTCCCGAACTTAGTTGTGTCTCACAACAGCGACCACTGTTTCCTAGGCTCGGGCACCCAGGAGGCTCCGCTAGCTTGACCGGCCTTGGGGTCTGCAAAATGGTTGCCAGCAGACAGGAGCTGGAGAGCTGGGGGCTGTGCAGGGGTCTCTCACTTCACAAGTAGTGTTAGGGCCTCTCTGTGGTCTTTCCATGTGGGTCAGCTTGGGGGTCCTCACAGAATGGTGGCCTCCAAGTGGCAGAATGTACTCCATGGTGCTTCCACGTGAAGGTTCCAGGAACCAGGTAGAAACCACATTGCCGTCATGACACAGCTTCAGAAGTCCCTTCACACCATTTCTGCCCAACTCTGTGGGTCAGCCAGTCACTAAGGAGGGGATACGGACGGCCACCTCTAAATGACAGGCACATCAGACAGTTTGCAGATGTGTTTTAAAAGCACCACACATTTCTAAGACAATATTACTGTATCGTTTGGATTTGAATCCAAACACATGCATTTTCTTTTTAATAATTCTGATTGATCAATTGATTTAAAGCACTGAGAAACACACACATATATATTATAAAGTCCCACTGCAGATAACTATATTCAGTGACATATGAGCAGTGTGGAGCCTTTATGTATGGCCCAATTCATGTCAAGCATGTTATGGACTGTTAATAAAGAGTGGCAATGAATGAATGAATAAATATATAATGAATTAGTTCACATAGCTGTCATCAATCAAAAGAGCTCTTAAGCCAAATACATTACAAGCCAACGGAATGAATTATAACTTGGCATCTTGGGTGAGGGAATGTTTCTAAAAATCTAATTAGCATAGCATTTGTTTTGCTTGGTTTTGTTTTATTTGTACATATACTTTAGTGGAAAGACGTATTCAAATCACTGCCTGATTGGTGACAGAGGCAGAAGCAGAGAACACTCTCTGAAGAGCATTAGAAGGCTCCAGGTCAAGTATCTGAAACGTCCGGGCCGCGGCGCCCCCCAGGCCATCTGGGCTGGTGGAAGGGACACGAACTGTCTCAGAAGGCTGCAAGGTTGTTGCCATGGGGCGCTTAATATTTAGCCTGGCCCTCTTCCTTTTTCTGCAAAAATCAGTGTCAACCCAGAGGCCTAAGACGTGTCTAAAATTCCAGATCGTAATAATTTCACATTCAAATCACAGTAAGTTCCATTAGGACTTTAGGTTCAGGCTCCCTTTTAGGCCTGAATGTGCTGGGCCCTTTTCTACTGCTACGTTGGCTCTGGGTGTGCCCCCCTGCTCACCCAGAGAGAGTCCTATGCAGGTGTCACCACCCCACGTCCCCCCTCCGTTGGCCCAGGGCTGTCCTCTGGGGAGGCCGTTCCCATCTGCAGCCTGGGACTGAGACGTCCTCACGACAATCGTGGGTACACGATTTGACACCAGTGACTTTGGACCTGGGCGTGTCTGAGTTTCAGGAAGTTCCTTCTGGTATCAGTGGGGAGAAAGGTTCAGGGCCGGAGGAGGTGCTGGTGGGGACACCAGCTAGGGGGCAGCCGCAGTCGTCCAGGTGTCAGCCCCGGGTGAGGGCAGCGGCTTTGCAGGTGGAGGTGAGCGAGCACACGTGAGAAGTGTGCAGAGCCAGTGCGAGTCGTGTAGGCGGCTTGGGGTCCAGGGGCAATGTCGGGCTGAACTTTCCTGACCTGGCAGAGGACAGTGTGACTCCCGAGATGAATGGGAGCAAAGTGGCTTTGGTTGGGGTCGGGGGACAGGGAGAATCAGGGAGCCAGGGGGAGTTGCTCTTGGCTGGGAAGTCAGGAAACGCAAGCACGAAGCCTTCGTCACTGACAGAAGAGCCTGGGTTAGCAGAGGGCTGTCACCTACCTTCGGGCCTGCACAGGGTGCTGCCGGCAGACCAAGGGTTAAGTCAGTGTTTAAAATCTGGACTTTTTTTTTGTAAATAAAGCTGCCAATCAAGGCACTGAGAGGGGAAGAGAACCAAGGTGAGGGCAGCAGCTCTAGGAATTGAGTTCCCACGACGCGCCCGTCTTGTCGTCAGCCTGGAGAAACACGCGTGAACGTGAGTTGTCGTTTTTGGAAAAGGCACAGGCTTCACCGACCGGGGATTTCCTGAAGGTGGCTCCGAACCAGGGCTGCTCCCCTAAAACCCCAGGGAGCAGTGGGGCGTGGGAAAGGGTCATTTGACTGTCCCGCTGACTGAGTCAGGGGCGCCTCTGGCATGTCACAGGTGGAAGTCACAGATGCCAAATGACCTGCCACGTGGGACACTCGCACAAAGAGAATTACGCTCCCCGCGGGATGCCCACAGCACCTGCACTGAGAGACCGTAACGCTGGAGCTGCTGGCGTGTGCTCACCCTCATGACCTTGTGACTCTTTCACTCTTACTTAGGGGGAGACTTAATGTGTTCTTCTTTGCAGTCGGTGGACCCCACATGTGAGAAGCCAGCTCCCTCTGGGCCCGGGCTTCTTGTCTGTGGTCCCCTTGGGAGGGGGTTGACGAGCTTGGCCGGAGGAGCTGCTGGTGGTGATGCAAAGGGCCTGGGGTTGGGGCCATGTCTGGGAGAGGGAGCCTGGAGCAGAGGAGACTCGAGAACCTCTGTTCTCAGTCCTGGTCCTGCAAGTCGTCCCAGAACGTGCTGGGAGCTGGGACTGCACAGCCCTGGGACAGCTCAGGTGCCGGGGGCCACTGACAAGGCAAACCTCTGTCCCAAGAGGCGGTTGCCCTGATTTTCACAAAAGGGAAGAGAGAACCCACCTGTGCCCTTCCTTCCATCAGGGACGTCAGCACCTTGTTGCACCTGCCCTTCCCTGCTCACAGCTGTCCCCCGGGGATGACTTAGTAATGAGACGTCCGTGACGGACTCGGTGCTGTCCCGGGGCCAGAGGCTGCTCAGCCAGCGTGAAACGTCAGATGTCCAGGGAGCAGGCGTGGGGCTGGCTTACTGCTGAGTGACAGGGGGCTTCATAGTCCCTGATGGGACACGAAGCCTGAACTCATAAGTAAACCGACACCGAGGGGGTGGCTCAGAATGCACGCAGCGTGTCATCAATGCAAGGTGATGTAGGGGGTTCGGGTTCCTCTAACAGGGCTGCTGCTCAGCGGGGCGTGACATGGAGCCTTTCTGGGCTGGGCCTCTCACGGGGACGTACCTGCCCTGACGGAAAGGCCCCAGGGGCACCCGTCTTTTCAAGAAAAGCAATGAGTCTGAATTGGAAGAATGATAATGACCAACCTCTGAGTCTTGCAAGGACCAGCATACTCCCCCTGCAACACGGGGGCAGGGAGGTTGTGTCAGCCCAGGGTTAGAGTGCTTACTTGTAAAGCATCACGCAAGGGCCGAGCACCTGGGGACACCAGGAGAGAGGGCACCCACGGAGCTCTGAGGGGAAGGCAGGCAGGGAAGCAAACACTTTCAATGGGGTCAGTGCATGCCGTAGTGACAGACACAAACAGGGAAGGAGGGGACACAGGAGAGCGAAGGAGCAAGTCCACACCTGAGGGCACAGGAGGCAGGGCCAGGGCAATGCCCCCGGGAGACAGGCGTGCTGAGTAGGGGCTTGAAGAACGAGCATACATCAGCCGAGGGGACAGAAAGTCACGGAAGTCGAGGAAGGAGACATGGCCTAATGGCCTCTACGAGGTGTGATCCAAACATACGGTGAATGTTTAAATAAAAAACATTTGTGACAGCAAAAGACACCGTGCCATTAATTCCCTCACAATACACCCCTCCCTGCAAACACACGTGTCCCATCATTCTGGCCACCTTCCGAAGCAGCTCTGGAAGTCCTCTTTCCTGAGTGCCTTTAGCTGTGCTGTCCTAGCTGCCTCGGTGTCCTGAACTGATTCAGGTCCCACCTTGCTTCTGGTACGGCAAATTCTGTCAAATAAAAATGTTATGGTGGTGTGTCCTCTTCCACCTTATTCATGTGACCTGGCACTGTGTGACTTCTGGCTCTTCCCCAAAGTCAAAATGACCATGAAAAGGTGAATGTTTTGAATCAATTCAGGCATCGAGGCAGCTACGACAGTGCAACTAAAGATGCTCACAAAAGAGGACTTCCAGAGCTGCTTCAGAGAGTGGCCAGAACCATGGGATACGTGTGTTCGAAGTGAGGGGGAGTATTTTGAGGGGATTCATGGCACTGTGTCTTTTAGTAATAATTTTTTTCATTTAAACATTCACCACATTTTTCCTCACAACTCATACAAAGGCATGGCAATACAGAAGCTCCTTCTGACTGGTCAGGCAGGGCGGGGTGGGAGCAGCAGAACCTGGAGAGGGAGGCAGGGGCCAGGTCGGGGGGACCTTGCCTGCCACCACGCCAAGGAGCCTGGTGTCATCTTGTGACTAAAGCAACACTTTGAAGGGCTTTAGGCCGAAGAGTAACATGGTGAAAGCTGTGTCTCTGCCAGAGGAAGTTGTTGTGCCAACATGTGTTGGGGTTGGGAAGGGGTGAAATCGGAGTTTGTAAGGGCAGTATTGGAAGGCCATTGTGATGGAGTCTCCTAGTGATCGGGGTTGGGACTAAGGCGCTGATCATGGAGATAGTTCAAGGGCACGTCTATGACATGCTCAGTAGGTGGACACAACAGGATCTCATGGCTGGCTATGAAATATGAAGGAAAGAAGGAAAGAAATGATGGCTCTAGAGTTCTGAATTGAGTAACTAAGTCAATCGTGGTGCTAATAAGGGTCAGGTATGTGGAAGTTTTTGTTTTTGGCTGAGGTGGTTGGGTGTGCTGGGTGGGGAGAAGGAAAGGTAGAGACGATGAGTTCAATTGAGCTTCATTTTAGATGCAGTGCATTTGAGGTGTTTATGAGATATCCACATGGACATGTCCAGCAGGCAGCTGGGTATACAGTGGAGCCACATGCCATTAGCATATTTTATGTATGCAGATCGCCAGCCAGCAAGTAGATACAGAGATACAGAGGTACAGAGAAAGAAAAATTAGTTGAAAAGGTGGTGCTCACACCGTTCTGCTCAGAAGCACATGCCCAGTAGCGAGCATGAGATGGGACACCCCAAACTTCTAGTATTTTTTCAGTGAAGCCCAAGTGCCAGCTGCCTCTCAGTTCGAGCATCTGTGTTACTGACTCTGACCCTAGAGCAGCAGTTGGCGGCCTGACTGGGGCCACCACTGCTTTTTTATAAGTGCTTAAAAAAATGAAAAAAGAGAGTATTTCATGGCACGAGAAGGTATGAAATTTAAATTTCAGTGTTTATAAATAAAGTTTTATGGGACCATAGCAATACCCATTTGTTTGTGAGCCATCTATGGCTGCTTTGTTGATACAAAGAAGCCAAGACTGTTTTGCTTCCAAAGAATAAAATGTTTACTATCTTGCCTTTTACAGATGAAGTTGTGCTGATCCCTGTTTAGTGCTTAAACATGTACTGTTTTAGTAACATACCACTAAGCACAAGCCAAACTCGGTGCAGTGTATACATTGGTACATATGTAGTTACTGTACAAGCTTGTACAGAAAAACCCTTGTGTATTTTGTGAACGACTTAAGAGATTTGCAAGGAAATTTTTAGAAAGAAGCAATTTTGCCACATATACTGGCTTTAAAATGTCCCTGACATGTAAACTGCACAAGATGGAGATAAATATACTTGTATATACACCAGGGAGGGACACACCCCCCCCCAAAACCCTGGAATTTATTCATAAAAATTGTGTATTTATTTTTCGTGTTTAAACTTCAGTCACTCTTTTTGGTGCAATACTTAGTGAGGTGTTTTTTCCACAGCTCAAAACAGTTTTTGAGCTGGTCAGTTTTGATGCCTTGTAGTGCTTCTGCCGTTTTTTTTTTTTTTTTTGTTTCATCTCTTCCACATAGGCAAAACGTTTTCCTTTGAGAACTTTTTTCATTTGGAGACACAAACAAACAAAAACAGCATTGCTTGGGGGCAAGATCAGGTAAAATAGGGAAGGTGGGGCATGGGGGTCATGTACTTTTTGGTCAAAAACTGCTGAACACTCAGAGCATTGTTTGTATAGATCACCATCATGAAATGGGCAAAAGTGTTGAAAGAATCTCCCAAAAAATTCACTGAAGCCGAACGCAGCCTCTCACAACCACGCCAGCTGGTACACTGACGCAGATGGGTTCCTGGGACACTCACCTAGAGGGGGAGAAGCCTGTGCTACAAGGGGCCCATCCCCCTTAGAAGGTAATTCCGGTTTTTGGGGGGTCCCCCCTTGTATTTGGCAATCAATAGATGAAATGACGTATTAGTTTCCTGCTGCTGCTATAACAAATTTCATCACACTTAGTGGCTAAAAATGATACAGATATATGAGTTTATAGTTCTGGGGGTCAGAATTCCAAAATGGATCTCACAAGTCTAAAATCAAGGTGTCCTCTGGCCCTTTCTGAAAGATCTAGGGGCGAACCCATTTTCTTGCCTTTTCCCACTTGCAGCAGCTGCTGAAATCCCTTGGCTCCTGGCTTCTCGATCTTCAAAGTCAACAACCACGGTGGAGACTTTGTCCAGTCACAGCACTGTGACACAGACTCTTCTCGTTTCACCTATAAAGCCCATGGGCCCATAATCCAGGACACTGTCCCCATCTCAAGGTCAGCTGACTAACCTTAGTTCTATCCGGGACCTTAATTCCTCCTTGCTCTTAACATACCACAGAGTTTCAGGTTCTGGAAATTAGGGTGTAGACATGGGGGGGCATTATTTTGCCTATTACAGACAGAGAGGCAGGGTACACTCTCAGCTAACCGGCACCCACGGGGATTGGTAGACACTGGATAGAGGTAAGTAGACTCTCCGTTAACCGGAACTCCAACAACCGGCATGGCCGGCCGCTGGAGTTCCGGTTGACGGGGATTCCACTGCAGACAGTTGGAAATTAATTGACTTAGGGTGGTTTTTAAAAGCAAGAGGAGGGATGGCATCACCCATAGGTAATGCCTGAAGTGAGAAGGAGCCAAAGGAAAAATCCTTGATGGACACTTGTGATGGACACCTGTAAGGGACACTTGTAAGGGGCACAATTATAGAGGATCCCAAAAAAGGGGCCAATAGAGGCGAAGTCGGGGGCGATTCGGACGGAGCGGTGCCCGCTAGCTGGGCCGCTGGGAGCGGGGTGCGCGGCGAGGCCCACGCTCGTCCCCGCGGACCCCCGGCGTTTGCACGCGGGCCCGGAGGGGAGCGCGGGATTTCGGCCCCATCACCCACTGCCTTTTCCTGTCTGTGCGCAGTAACCGCTCCCAGGACGAGCACTGGGTTTGATGTGTGCCAGCAAGCAGCAAGCAGATTCGTGCGGCGAGTCCCGGGAGAGGATTTTAGGTAGAATTTGCCAGGCCTGTAGCTTTAGTCTTCAGATTTGGATAAAGAGGATTTTCGATAAGGAGCAGGGGAGAAGAGAGATCACGCAGAAGGAGAAGTGAAGGCGGGAACACCGGTCCTGTGAGCAGTCCAATGTGGGCGCCGCGCTCTAGGAAACAATGTGTTTGTCTCCAGCTGGCCTGCCCGTCAGAGCCCAGCTTTCTGCCACTCCGAGCCTGATCCCCGGCCCGCCAGCGTCAGCCCCACCTGGGAACTGGTTAGAAGGCAAAAGTCTCGGCTTCCTCCAGGCCCGCGGCAGCACAAATCCGGGGTGTCGCGGGGCCCCGCGGCCTGGATTGTAAAAACCCTTCCTGTAATACTGAGGTACGCTCAAGTTCAGGGCCTCCGCTCCAGACGACTGCTTCCGACTGCTGCCAAGTGCACACACGAGGGGAGGAAAGGCTGTGGGGCGGGGAAGCGAGCTGGGGTGCCTGCAGGGAGAATAGTCCACGAAGGGGGCCTGACCAGGCAGGACCGCAGCCAGGCTCGGAGGCACCGGCCGAGCCCCGCTGCGTTGGGGAGTGCCCCGCAGGGCCTCTGAGAATCCTACGTGGGGCCCAAGTGTATTTACCCCGGGCCCGAATGTGGGAGTCTGGTCGGTCGTCCAGCAGAGGGCAGCAGCGGGACATTAAGGACGCGAGCGGAAGCGCAGGGCCACCTTGTTCCGGGCGCCAGCTAACTTTTAAGCGATTCCCGGGGGAGCCCTTCGTGCCCTGTGCGGGCTGCCGGGGCGGGAGCAGGGGCTGAGAAGGAAACCCTCCACAACGCTGCTCCGCAGAAGGAAAAGGAGGTGTCATGCAGCGTTTTGTCAGTTGATGACACCTTCTTCCAGCTTAGAGGTGGTTTTGTTTAAGTGCAGGCAGGAGGCGGGCGAAGGCGTTTGCCACCGCACCCCCGCGCCCAGGAGGTCCGCGCCTCGGGGCGGGGGCGGGGCCGCCAGCGGTGGGCGGGGCACCTGGGAGGTGCCGGCCGCGGCCCGCGGTGCGGGGGGCGGAGGGGAGGGCCCCGCGCGGCAGGGACGGGGTGCCGCTGCGCTGACGAGGGACGTGGGGAGGCCGGCGCCCGTGGAGCGGGGGCTGGAACTAGGCGGCCGGCGGCCGGGCATAGCCTGACCCGGGCAGCTGAGCAGGCGGAGGGCAGGGCAGGCTGGCGCTTCTCGTCTGCGACAGGTGTCTCCGCCCAGAGTGATTCTGCACGTCGGCGGGGAGCAATGTCGAACATTTCCTTTGTCCTTCATCCTCTCGCCGACCTGCCCTTCCTCCTTCCTGCTTCCGGTTGCATCGCAGCCGTTTCCAGGGCACACCTTCACGGCTGAAATTGGCCATGTGTCCTTTCCTGGTGTGTCCATTCTCTGCTTCCACACTGTGGGTGCTGAGGCGGTGCTGCAGAAACGGAGCTGGGCCTCGGCAGCGTTCCTGCAGAAAACCAGAAAACGTGCTGAGATGTGTCTCCACCATGGTTCGTTCACAAGCTGTCAAAATCAAATCGACTTAAAAGGGCGCATTTACACACACCGAGAAGAGAAGAGTAAGCCCAGCCGCACGAACTGGGAAAACCCTGTGAGGTCCTCCTACACCAGCCCGATTAAATAATAAGTACACCCTTGGACAAAGGTTCCTACAAAAATGGAGCCTTTGCTGTTCCCAGTGTGCTTTATTTCTTTATAGGGAATATTGATGCTTTGCTCTGGATGATTATCCTCAAAGCCCCGTTTCCCCCACCCCTGTGGTCTCATGTGGATGAGAGCCCTCTTGTTTGATAATCATGGGGACCCTAAAGTGCTCACCGGTAAGTGATTTGGTTTGAAGTGGAGTATTTCTTCTGCCATTTTGCAGGTGATAAATTTGGCTGGTTGAATCAAATTCCTACCTGGCACAGGACATGTTTGCATCTAGTGTAAGAACCCAAAGCATATTTAGGAATATGTATTTTATTTTATTTTTTATTTAATATACACAGGGTGCCAAAAAATGTACACACATTCTAAGAAAGGAAAAAACTGTATTAAAATTGTACTAATATATACTGATAACAAAAGATGAATACAAGTCATGTATGACTTCCGCCATTACAAGAGGTGCTCAAAGTGGTCACCATCAGCATCCAGACACTTGTGATTGTGGCGAACTACTGCTTGACCAACATTGCCAAAGTGTCCACTTCTATCATTGTGCATGCTGTTTCATTTTCTTCCCAAAGCACCACCAGTGTAGCTGGTTTTCTATGGTCCACCATATCCTTTAAGGTCCCCCATAGGCAGAAGTCAAGGGGTGTTAAGTTAAAAGAATGTGGGGGAAACTCAAACAATGTTCTCGAATTCCAAACACCACTTCAAAATGATCTTGGCTTCTTGAAAGACAACCGTGCTTCCGCCATTTTCTTTGACTGTCCTGCTTGTCGCATGGTGGTGCTAGCATTCATTTGATAACACCATCTTTTGAGCGAACATCATACTACACATTGCTACCATAATTCAACTCAAGTTCAAGAAGTAACACATGGATAACATCTCCTTTGCCACCCTGGTGTGTTGAAAATAGTCCTGCGGTTGGAAAAGGTGTTAGCAGTGAGCTCTGAGAGTAGTGAGGCAGCCCGTGAGTCAGGCTGCTCGCTCCTGGTTACTGAGAGAAGAGGGGTGGTAGAAGAGCAGGAAATGGTGATCAGATGAAACTGGGTTTGCAGCCCAGCCCTGCCACTCACTAATTTTATTATTTCACTTATTCGAGCTCCTCTGAGCTCCCACTTTCTCAAATGTGAAGCAGGGCAACAAGAATAGTTGTCTCATCATGTACACAAACGTATGTAACGTAAGGATGTCTATAAAATGCCTGCAGCACAGAAGCATTTCCAGGTCATGCTCCCCTCCTACCTTCTCTTCCTTTTTTCCCTCCTCTTCTCCTTCCCGGCAGTCTGATGAGCTCATCCAAAAGAGCATAAACATTGGGACAGGTGGAGACTTACCCTATAACCTCTGTTGTATACAAAGTCACTTAAGAAAAACTGTAGCATTCAGAAAACAGCATATTTAGATTCATATTTTCTGGGCTTTATTTCTATATGTATCCATATGTTAAATAGTGGCCAGTTATCCAATATTTTGACATATGTATTACACCCCTTTCCCTTCTTCTTCTCTGCTCTCTTATGCTCACGAAGCTCTCTTGTGCAGCCCAAGTCACAAGGAATGCTTCACTTATTTATCTTAATTAGTTGCCCTCATACAGGATCAGGTGAGGTTTGGCTCATCTCATTCCATGCCCCCTTTGATAATTTGGGGTATTGTTGATCCATCTGATACTAGCTGACCTCCACAGTACAAGACGGTGGTTGCCTGGTGTCTGCTGACCCCAGAGCTAGCCCAGTTCATTGTGTGATGGATTTAGAAAGTCTGCCTTTATCTGGAGCTGATCTCTCACTGGCCTTGGTCCTGTTTCTGGAATACTCCAGATTGTAGGTGGCCCTCTCTTCCCTTCCATCTTTTCCCTTGGTTCCACCTTGCCATGTTCTTCAAGACTTTCTATATAATATTGGTGCTCATGTAGACAGTCTCATTTCTGGATTAGAAACCCTGGTGTCACCCTAGCTGGATCTTTCCCGATACCCAGGATGTCTGTTTGCCCCTAATAACTGGGCCTCACTTGAGTATCCCTGGCTGACTGAGATTATCACTAGTGAATCAGGGGAATGCAAAATATGCCTGTCTCTTGCCATCACAAATAAAATACACGAAGGTGGGATTGTTGTCCTGTTTAGAAACATGTCACCTCTCCTTTTTCTAGCCTGTCCTCTGTGCTGGGGCCCGGCCTTCAGGGGAGCTGTCGAGGCTGAGTGAAGCAGGCCTCTTTCACTTGTCAGCTTTAACTTTTGAGAATACAACTGCAGTTAGAGGTGAAGAGGGGGAAACAGATATTCGCTTTTTAGGCCGAGAGGAAGTGCTCCCTCTTGGCTATTCTGATCTTGCAATACTTTCACAGGACATGTGAGTCCATTTTTCACACTTCTTAGACGTTTTTAATAGACATGCCTTTTGTTAAATTGAGGATGATGGGTTTATTTACCCAAGCAAATTAAGATGGAGAGCTGAAACATTTTACGGAAGGACCCAAATTAACAGCATTCTTTGTTTGAATTACCCAACTTGGATGAGTTGAAATTTTTTTGTCTTCAGCTATGCACATAATATTCTCAATTTCGCATTGTGTGTGATTATGGTCGCTGGATTTAGTTAGTTTGAAATCCTCAAACAGAAGGAAACCAGGAAAAACTCCACCATCCTCACCAAGACAAACCAGAAACCATGAACTCCATTTTGAATAGAAGATATTAAAGAAAAACCCATCCATTGGGGTAAAAACATTGGGGTTGGCATGCAGCCGGTTTTCTGAAATAATGAAAGGTGGCTGTTGGAATCTGATAAGTACAAAGATCTGCTGTGCTGTTTGCACTTTACAACTAGTTTTAAACTTGTAGCTTCGAGAATGCTTGAACCAGATGAGGAGGAGCCCTCTGCTTGCTGACTGGGGGCCGGGCCAGTCCTAGGGTGGGGGACGGGCTCTGTTCTCCCTGTCCATCCACCTACCTGCTGCCTCAGCTCTGTCCAGGCTTCTCAGTTACTGACCCTGTCCCCACTGGCCGGGCACAAAATGCCCACAACCACTGGAAACAGCAGCGGTCCGTGGATTTTGGCAAGTATGTTACCTTTTCCTTACCTGGCACCTCACAGCAGCTAATGTAGCTGGCTAGCCCTCTTCGCTTCACAATAATCCTGTAAGATAGGTATTGCAGTAGACTCTTCGTTAACCGAAACTCAAGCAACTGGAACTTTCCAGCAACTGGCAAGATTTTTTTGCCAGTTACTTGAGATTTTGCCTGTTGCTTGAGAGAGTTGGTTGTTTGAGTTCTGGTTAATGGAGAGTCTACGTATATTTATCCAGTATCCAACAATGCCCGTGGGTGCCGGTTAACTGAGAGTCTACTGTATAAATTCCTACTTAGAGGTGAGGAAACTGAGGTACACAAAGGTTAAATAATCAGCTCAAACGCCTGGTTAGTGGAAGGGATGTAAGTCTAAGGGTGCTTCTCCTGTAACCCGTCTCCTCAGACCTGTTGTTATTGCGCAATTCAGAAATGCTTCCTTCTTCTGCTTCTCATGAGGCGAATCAGCAATGCTCTGCTTGGTAATTTATGATGAAGGCCACCATCACCATCTTCATCAGCCCTAAAATCTCAGTTTTCTTGCAACATGCTGTTATACGAGTATTTTTTTAAAAGTTTGCATGTACGTCAGACTTTTTTTTTAGATTTTTATTAGCTAAATTTTGTATGTGAAATGCCCCTTTTAAAAAAGAGAGAATACTACCACTTTCAGACAAAAAAAAAAAAATCCCTGTGGAAATCCATGAACCTGATGTTCCAAGTTTAGTTCTAGTCGTGATAGAAGAGTGGGCAGGGGGGACCTGCTTGTTGGGGGCGGGGGGTAGGAAGCAGCCTTTGAGAAAGGACTCTGAATAATGCATAAGAATCTCTCTGGAAATGGGAAAGGATTCTGTGTAATTTATCCACCACACATTCCTTGGACACTCCCGACTGTGCCTCAGATTTGTGAAAGGCGGTGAGGACACCACACAGCGTCATGGAGTAGACGAGTATATTGAAGTCAGAAAGACTTTTCTTGAAGGATGACCCCTTCAGCAGGTTGAATCAGTTCTGGTGAAGAATCAGATAAGGAGCTGGACAGCTGCCGAAGAACATCATCGACTCAGGCCCACTGGTGGGTGAGCTTCACCAGCCATTTTTTTCAGGGATAGAAATCTTACTGGAAATGGTAAGACTGACTACCATAGAAAGGACTCAATTTCATATACGTTATTTGTT
Source organism: Lyroderma lyra (assembly GCA_004026885.1). Taxonomy (NCBI): domain Eukaryota; kingdom Metazoa; phylum Chordata; class Mammalia; order Chiroptera; family Megadermatidae; genus Lyroderma; species Lyroderma lyra. The sequence goes on along the minus strand of PVJL010008091.1, from coordinate 52,775 downwards.
GTTTTCTGTGTCTGTGCGCGTCAAAACACGTGTAAGTGAATGTTCGCATTGTGAACTGTATACTCTTTGTCCCTCATGGCACGGTTTGAGCTCAGTTCTCATCACCGCCATGACTGTGGAGTCTTTATAAAGTCCAGAGCGAAAAGCACCCTGTGTGTGTTGTTTTGGGGACAGACCTAATTAGGTATGCTCCCCTCATATTTGAGTTGTGTTTCTGGTACCAGGTTGATCAGCAGATCAGCAGAAAGCATTGTGAAAGAATGACTGAAATGGGACCTTCTTTTGGGAATTTCATCTTTATATGATGGAGAGCTTCTCGGCAAAGATTAAAAGAGAGAAACAAAGGGGTGTTATATGTCCATTTTGGATTGCAAGGCCAGAGAGAGGAAGGGAATCAAGTCTTCCCAGTGGCAACTGGAGAACTGTCTTACGAGAAAGATCTCATCATAAAGCAGGGCTTTACATGTCCACACCTCAACTTGCAGCCTCACTCAATGAGAAGAGAGCAGTAGATAGATTTTCACTGGTTTTGGTGACAGTTTTAGTTCTAGAAAGTTAGAAACAACAATGGGAATCGCTGCTGTGGAATTAGTGAAGATTAGCCAAGAGAATATTTAGTAATTATAAAATCCTTGAATGTGAAAGAGAATGTCATCTGAGCCATAAAGAAATTTCTGAGCACAGTAGTTACATTCGGCACACATGAATCTAGAAATTAAATTTTTAAAATATCCTAGGAAGGTAGGTGTAATAATCTCATTTATTTCTTTATATATAGGCTCCCATTCTATCACTTCATCTTCTGGAAACTTCTCTATATCCTCAAATAAAAAGTATGAACAACAACAACTCATGAAAAGTAGAAAATAACAAATGCTCAATTCCCATTTTCTGCCTATTTTTTTTTCAGGGGTAAGAATCTTATTTGAAATGTTAATGCTGACTAACATAAAAAGGATCCAACATAAGATCAATGGTTATAAACATGAGCCTATTATGATTTACAAGTTCTTAAGTTTTGGTGCAAATGAATTGTATCTTAGGAGAAACTTACATATAGAAAACTGTACACATAAATAATTTATATATTCAAAGGCAGCAGCACTGTCGAATCTCTGGAGGATCCTGGAACATTCAAGGGCCAAACCTGTACGCAGTTTTCAAAAGGGAGAGAACATGACAACGGTCCCTAACCTGTTGAGCCTACATATAGGTTAGGCAGGAGTAGAACACATATTTACACTGTAGTTTCAAAAGGGGGGTTCCCGAGTGCTCGAAGGCAGGACTGGTAATCGCTAGGATTTGGCACTGGTTTATTAAGAGTGCCATGTGACACTGACCTCCTTTCTGTGTTTGTTGGGTCATGAGTGAATGTACGTGGTGTATGTGGGTCTCAACAAGCGTCCTGCATGTTTCTCTTTTACGTGGACTGGCTCGCAGTGGTTAGAAGGATCGGTAACTGCTTGAATGCCCATACACCTCCCTTTCTTGTCCCAGCCTGGGAGATGTTTTATCATGACTCGGATGTAGATGTTGGTGGGATGCTAATCAAATCTATGAGTGACATGTACAAGTACAGTTAAAATCCTATGTGACAATATCTGCACTAAAACAAACAAACAAACAAACCAGAAACCAAAAACAAAATTATTAAGCAGGTGGCAATATGGCTTCAATAGAAAAAGGTGAGACGCAGGTCCTACTCTTGCCTACCTCTCCTCACCTGTAATTACAAAATTATAGAATAGGAGTGACTAAGTTTACAATAGCATGTGTGATAAGCTTACTATTTTTAATTGGCTGAGAGCTTACTAATGAAAGAACTAATGAGGTTTTTAAAGGCTATTGCAATGTTGACACCCTAATATCTACAAGAACAGACATGCAGTTACAGAAGTGTGTTGTCTAGAATGGACCACTTACTTCAAGAACCCGATCTTCCTGTACTGAGCAGACCAAATCTAGGGTGTGCTATCTAGTTCTGTACTTTAAGGCCAACACTGATGAACAGGTGTATGTGTTTGAAATGACTGAGTGGTAGAGATGTTTAACACGTGTGCACATGTGTGATGACATCAAGTTTCAAATATGGAAAGAGGCTGTGGAGAGAGGACTGGAAATAAGGTGTGTGATTCCAGAAACATTCAGGTGGCAGCTCAAATGTCAGCTTCTCAGAGGCTCAGTGGTGCCTTTTGCAAACTTGCATAGAAAGCAGCTCCCTCCCCTCAGGTGCCCATATCTCATTATCCTATTAAATTCCTTCTGTAATACTTAGCATTAGTTGAAATTTTTGTTGGTTTTCTTAATGTTTTTCTGTCTTTATCTACTAAAATATAATCTCGATGAGGCAAAACCTTTTTTGTCTTCTATTGAACTGAAGCACTTGTGTCTCAGGTGTCCAAGTCAGTATGTAGTAGTATACAGTAGGTACTTAATAATTAATAGCTGGAAGAAAGAAAGAAAGGAAGGAAGGAAGGACAAAAGAAACAAAGAAAGAAAGAAAAAAAAATACGAATGGATTCCGGTGAGCAAAAGTCAAAGTGGTGAATAGAGTTACGAGGAGATTGTCATCGGACCGAAAGTGGGATGTTCCAACAATTGTTGTTGTCTGGTGTTGGAGCCAGATTTCTCTGGAGATGGATCCCTGTGACTTGTTATTCAAGGAGAACCGTGGAAGCCAGGACTGGAATGAGAAACGAAATGATCTCTACAATTTATTCTGACCTTGAGATGAAGCTAAGAAGGTATTTTATATTTAAAATTTCTCCTCCTCTTCAGAAATTCAACTTTCTGTGAACTGAGCAAGTCTTATCAGCTTCAACCATGTGGGCCCGTCCTCTGGTTGTGAAGGAAGCCCCGTAGCTGCCGCTGAGGCGAAGAGGTCCCTGAACGTGCCTGGGTTCAGAGGCTGTGGCTGTCACACTGCTCAAAATCCCACTTCTAAGCAGCCTCAGGACAGTCACTTTAAAGTTTTGTATCAGTTTTCTCATTTGAAGGTGAGTAACCATATTTTACTTACAGACATGTTGTAAAACCTAATTAAATAGTTCAAAAGTATTCCTTGATCCCCAGACAAAACGCATCTAATAAAGGCCAAACAACCCTTTCGTTCTCTCTTAAGGCACTTCTGTGGTAAACACCCTGTCCCCAGGACGTGTGTGTGTGTGTGTGTGTGTGTGTGTGTGTGTGTGTGACCATATTGTGAGAGGACAAACTGAACCGGGTGGAAGGCCAGAAGCACTGGTCGGGGCCCCGGGAACCCTTGAGAGGCGTGCGTAGCCTCCTACATCCCAGCTTCACCTTCTCGAGGCCCCAGAATGCTTCATTTCTGGTTCAGCAAGAGAAAGCACTGAGCTTGCCGAAGAAGATTGCACAGAGCCCGAGTCCCAGTGCTAGTGCGTTATGCTCAACCAGCCCTTGGTGGCCTTGCTGGTTTTTTCCACATTTCCTTAAGTTTGATCTCCTAAGATGAGATGCTAGGGGAGGCCTGCCTATGCCCTATTCTGTGCACCAGAGTTCAGTGGGTCACACGGGGAGCCTGGTTTTGATGTCACTCTCCCCACCCCCTCAACAGGGAGAGTCAATGCTGGGACCCTGCTCCTTGTCTCCATTACAGAACCCCAGTCCCCCAGGCCTCCTCCAAGACTGTAGCAGTGAGGTCGCTGTGCTGGGTTTGTTTAGGCAACAGTTGCCCTTTGGAATATCAAGATTGTGGTGCCCCAAGTCCCACTCTCAGTGTTCTGCATCTCTCCGCTCTCTCCTCAGAGCTACAAGGAGGGTCAGCTGGGGCTGGCCCCTGGAGTTGACATGCTGACTCTGATGGTGCCGAGTCCACTTTTGATGGAGACTGATGCTCTAGGAGGAGGAGAATCTGGGGCTGCTGAGAGCCACCTCCCTTGGCCACAGCCAGAAGCTGCCTGCAGCAGGGAGGAGGCAGCTAACCCACCCAGGAAGGCAGGAATGAGAAATGGAGCCAGACACCGCTGGGTGATGTTCCCGGAGCCCTGCATCAGCCGGGACATCACTTCCCGGATGTGGGAGCCAATTCACACACCATCTTGGAGCAAATGAGGTTTCTGTTCCTCATAAAGACAAACATCCTGGCTAGTGCAGTGGCTACCAGCGGTCAGGGGAAGACAGACTCTGGTATGAAGGTCAATGCAGAGCTGGAGAGCTGGAGAGCTGGGCTTCATCTCAGTGGAACAGCCCCGGGGAGCTAGAGGTCCCAACTCAGGGGGCTGTTCAGAGGGTATTGAGTGCTAAACCAGGAGATGCAAAGGGCCAGCATGATGAAGCGAGTATTTATCAAACACTTACTGGCTAGACCCTGGGCTGTGTCCCTTACTGCAGATCTTGTTATTCCTCACAATAGTCCTGCCACAACACAAATGCTTCCCCCATTTTTCTGGTGAGAAAACGAGGCTTAGTGGGGCGCAGTTACTCTTTCAAGAGCTTTTACTGGAATCCAGCTCAGCCTTAGTTTGAAGTTGTTGTTCTTTCGAGGACCCTGCAGGCTTCTTAAAGGAGGAGGTCTGGGCCTTAAAGAGGACTGTGTGTTCTGGTGACGGGACAGGACGATGTGTGAGGGGGACCGTGGGGAGCAGGGAGCCACGGGGTGCACCAAGGCCTGGGGGACCAGCCTGTCACAGGGTCTGGCACATAACAACAGGTGCCCAAGTATTTCCTGAAAGAAGGAGCTTCCAATCCTTGTGATTTTCCCTCATGAAGTTTGATTCACTTGAATGCAGGGCCTGTTCCTCACCGATTTTCGGCTTTGAGACCTTTAGGGCCCTTGAAGGGATAAGCTCCAGCACTTTAAGAGCGGGGCAGACGGTTCCGATAACCATCCCAAAGTCTGCCCCCCACCGCCTCGTGGGGTGACCATGGGAGGGGGACACTCCACCGAATCCCCATCCCTCCCTTTTCTGTTCTTCTTCTATTGGCTGGTGTGGGGCTAAGATTATAGATGTCTGAATATGGTGAACATTGAGACTAAGAATAATTGGTACTAATCCCCAACGTACTTTCTCCAGCATAGTGCAAGCGAATTTTCAAAGTGGGCAATGGCACATTCAGTTCTGCAGTTACCCCCAAAGCAGCACCTGAAAGGGGCAGACTGGCATTGTAGAAATGCCATGCCAAATGCTCAGGTATGGACTTTTGATGCCACACCAAGAGGCTGCACTTAAAATTGGGAATCTCAACGTTTGCAGGAAAGCAGTCGCGGGGCTGTGCCAAATGGCTGCTTTCTGAGGCTTTTTGACAGTGTTCACAGGTCAGATGAAAGAACTGGCTTCCCGAGGTGGTGGGTGCAGCGGAGGACGCCTCCAGGGTCAGTGCGCGTGCGCAGAACGTCGGCAGTGCTGTCGTGTTTTCTTTCCTGCGCCGGCAAGGCGGGCAGGAAAATGGCGCCGTCCAGTAACGAGCAACAGTAAACCGCAGAGCAGGTTTGTGCCGCAGGCCAGAGGCGTGAGTCTGGGGCCAAGATGCCGCCCACGCCCCGGGCCCTGAGTCAGCGGGGACGCGCTCCCTGACCTCAGGGTTCAGGGTCTGTGAAGGGTCTGTGTGCTGGACCCCTGCCTCCTGTTTGCTCTGGGCCTGTCCCTGCAACACGGTAGGCAGTCCCAGGGCTGGCCTGGGGTTTGCTGGGAGCAAAGAGAGGACTTAGGCTGCCGGGCAGGATGCCCAGACTGGTGATATGGGGGCACGTTCAGCAAAATTGTACCAATACGATTGATAGACTTCAGTTGTGGAAAAATAATGAGTCCTTTCAATGTGCTCTACAAGCCATTCTAAGCTAGATTCCTGGGTTTTTAAGAGGGACGATCCAAGGAGTTGGAGAACATAAATCTGTAAATCAGACATGTATTTTTAAAATTTATTATTCTCTACAAAGAAAGCAAAAAAGGAAACCCAAAACCATGATTTCAGGAGCCTGAGCACAGTCTCTGCTTTTGTCGCTGCCTCTCTGTAGTCTGGTCCCCGTCGCCTTTGGCATTCTCCGCTATTCACAATCCAGTAGTAACACGAAACACGAGATGGCTTTTTTTTTTACCTGGTGGAGCATGTCATCTTATGTTCTAGGTAAGCAGAAATTGATTTTTGTTTGTTCTGAGTGAAGCTAAAATGAAAGTGGCTCTGTTCAACAGCACGATCAAATTCAGTGGCCGTAATATCTTTTCTCTGACAAAGATTCCAGTTCAAAAATCAGAAACAACCATGTCACCATTCTGACCTTCAAAATTGTAGCTGCTAAAGCTTTTGAGGACACGGTATCTTTTATTTGGAGGGGCCTTCTCTTTTACCACGCAGTTTAAATTGGCAATAAAACAAAATGGATAAGCCCGAACACTGAGGAGTTCGCTGTGGAATTGAGAGTCCCTCATGGTTAGGGACAACATTGCAGTTTGAGAGGTAGACCGACTAGATGTCCTGTTTCAAACGGGACAGAAAACAACAGGACTGTCCTCTTTCAAATGGTCCGTCTGGTTGGCCTATTGAGAGCCCTTTGCTCTGACTCAGGATTAATTAGCTCTATGGCCACGAGTAAGTGGTTGAATCTCCCTGAGCCTGTTTCTTTACCTAGAAAATAATAATAACAAAACCTCTCTCACACGCTGGTTGTGGAAATTCAAGGAAACACTGCCTGTGAAGTGCTTAGCACAGTGCACGCCCAGAGTAAACGCTCATGGCTCTTGGCAGTCATCATTTCCTTGGAAATTTGGTGATGGAGGAAGGAAAGAATGTGAAAAACAGACAAAGCTGGTGCAGGCCTGCTGAGGCCGATATATGCTTACATCCATTAAAAGTGCTTGTAGGACAATGGAGGTAAATGACACCTACATGGCAGGGTAGGACAAGTGTGGCCTTGCACAGATGCCTAAAAGTAAAGGAGTGTCATCAACTCCAGAAGCAGTGGGCTGAGCAGGCCCACACAGATGCTGTCAGGAATGGGAAATACAGATTCTTTGAACAAAGTTCACATTAAATGTGTGAGAGTTAAGTGTCTGTTGCAGGTTGTTTGACTCTCTCATAGAGGACCCACATCGAACCTCTCCATGGTCTTGGTCATTTACAAGTATAGTAGGCTCTCCGTTAACCAGAACTCAAGTCTGTTTCTTAAGAGGGCCAGTTGCTTGTTCTGGTTAATGGAGAGTCTGCTTACATTTATTTGGCATCTACCAATCTCCATGGATGCCAGTTAGCTGAGAGTCTACTGTATTTTTAAGGACTGCCACTCCACTGCAGGCAGGATTTTCTGCACTGCTTACAAAACAACACACCCGCACACCCACACTCACACGCACGTACATCCCTACTTACCTACAGAGCCTTCCTCTCTGCTGAGCCCACCAAACAGATGGCCATTGCCACTTAGTACTGCAGTATCTCCTTAGAAAAGTGTTAGAGAGGAAAGCTATTCCCCACACTTGGTAGACTTACCAGGCTTCATTTGGGCCTGTTTTATGCTTTAATTGTGTTCAATTTGTAACAATGAAAATACATCCTGCATATCAGATATTTACATTATGATTCATAACAGTAGCAACATTACAGTTATGAAGTAGCAACGAAAATAACTTTATGGGGGTCACCCCAACATGAGGAGCTGTATTAAAGGGTCTGGCCTTAGGAAGGTTGAGAAGCACTACTCTAACTGTATTTTGCTCAGTGCCCTAACACTGATGAGGTTTCCAGGCAGTTTTCTAGAAATGGGAGTAAATGACTGTTTTTTCTCCACCCCGGAGACCTGTGAAGTACCTTGGACAATCCTTCTTTCAGTGGGGGAGGAAAGCAATGAACGGAGACTCCATTCTTTGCAAATGTCAACGACTCTTTCGATGTACTTGCCTTTGTGTTTTCTCCTTTTATTACCAGAAAGCTTGAAAGACTGGCGTGAGAAGCAGGACTCAGGTAGAAACCCTTTCCGGATCTTGCCATTGCCTCCCCAGGTGGGAGACTTGGGGGTTCCCTCACAACTGGCGTGTCAGCTTGAGGCAGGGCTCTCTGGACTCACACAGACCTGGCACGCTCCCTGCTTCGGTGGACTTTGTCTCCCTATTTCCTTTGCTCCCTGCAGATCCCCCCCCCCCCCCCCCCCCCCCCCCCCCCCCCCCCCCCCCGCCCAACCCTGAGTGTAGGGAGGAGCTCTTCTCTGCATAAACACATCGAAGTAATGGTAAGTAGTCCCATGTACCTTCATACCTTCACATGATTTTAAACAAGGGCACCAAAGCAATTTAATGGGGAAAGGAAAACCCATCCAAATAATTGTATGGTGACAGTTTAGGATAGCCACATGGAAAAATAAAAAACAAAACCTTCACTTGTCTCAGAGTGTACACAAAAATCAATGGAAGATGATCACAAATCAAACTGAAAAAGCTAAAGTGACAAAGCTGCCAGAATACAATATAAAAGATGTTTTCACAGTTTGTGGTGGGAACATTTTTTCCTAGAGAGGACACTTAAAAACCACAAACCATAAGAGAATCAACATTAATAAATTAGGCTATCAAAGTTAAAAACTTCCTCAATTCACAAACTGGGGAAAATAATTCACAAACCGGGGAAGATAATTCACAACACAGATGTATGACAATGACTTGTATATAATACATAAAGAATTCGTGCACCTCAGTAATAAGGAAGACACCAAGTAAAATATAGTCAAAAGGCTTAAATACTTCACCCAAGATGATAACAAAAATGGCAGTAAGGACATGAAGAAGCACACTCTATCCTTCAAGAAATGCAAATGAAAATCACAACTAGGCACTGCTGCTCACCCACTGGAATGGCTTGAATCGGAGAGAATGGGGGACAATCCGAACTTTCCTACGTGGTCAGTAGGAACGTAAAAACAGTACATCTGTTTGGCCGTGTCTTAAAAGTTAAACATACATCTACCCCATGACTTAAGTATTTATCCAAGAGAGATGAAAACAACATGTGCAAGGATGTTGGTGGCAGCTCTATAGATAATGGCCCCAAACCGGAAACACCCTGCATGACTGTCCTTGGATGAGCAAACCGTGGTACATGGGAACAGTGATGCATTTCTCAGCACCATGAAAGGAGCAAACCACTGATGCATGCAACAACAGAGATGCATCTCAGAAACATTAGGCTGAGCAAAAGGACCCAGCCCTCCCACCCCACGAACGCTAAAATTCTAAGTGAGGCCAAGTGTGGTACGGGCTGGGAATCAGATCAGTGGTTACTCCTAGGCAGCGGGAGTTGAGTGGGAAGGGGAAGGGGGACTTTCTGGGGTGCTGGCAGTGCTCTGCACTTTGATGCGCATGGGTGGGACTGACCAGCCAGCACGCTTAAGATCTGGGCATGGCACTGGGTGGAAATGCAATCTCAGTTAGCAACAGAAAGTTATTGGAGGAAGATGGTCAAGAGGTACAAACTTCCTGTTACAAGACACATAAACGGTAGGGATATTCCCAACGAGTAGAGCCCAAGAGTTCTCATCACAAGGAAAAATTATTATTTTTTCTTTTCCTTTCATTGTGTCTATATGAGATGATAGGTGCTAACTCAACTTACTGAGGTGATCATTTCACAGTATATGTAAGTCAAACCATTATCTTGTATACCTTAAATTTATATAGTGATGTGTATCAACTATATCTCAATAAAACCTGTGGAAAAAAGTTAAAATAAAAGCCACTGCCAAAATAATGCCATGTTGGTAATTGGTAGCAAAAAAGAGCTTTGTCTTGTATGAGGAGGGACCCAAAACCCCCAAAATTTATTTTATAAAAAGTTGTGGATTTATTCTTGCATGTTTAAACTTCGGTCAGCTTTAAGTCCTCTCCATTTGATGCAATACACCTATCGAGATGCTTTTTCCACAGCTCAAAAGAGTTTTTGAACTCGTCGATTATGATGCCTTTTAGTGTTTCTGTCACTTTTTGTTTCACCTCTTTCACATCAGCAAATGTGATGTGAGGACTTTCTTACTGGGGAACCCCCCCCCCCAAAAAAAAAAAAGTGATCTCAGAGCAAAATTGAGTGAATAGGGCACGGGGTCATGTTGTTTTTGGTCAAAAACCGCTGAACACTCAGCGCGGTGTGGGCAGGTGCGGTCATGCTGCGCGTTGCTCGTGAAAATCACCCGTCATGACATGGAGAAACGCGTTGAAATGGTCTCCAAAAATAATTCCCCGAAGCTTAATGCAGCCTCTCACAACACCACAGCTGGTCCACGGATGCAGATGGGCTCCTAGAACACTCACCTAGCGGGGGAAGCCTGTAAGGGGTCCTCTCTCCAGGAGATAAGTCCGGGTTTTTCGGGGTCCCCCTCATAAGTGCTCCCTGCAGAAGATACAGCAATGCCTAATGAGGGACTGGGTGGCCTGGGCTAGTAGCACTTCCCTCAGGTCAAACCGGAAAGGGCAGCAGCAACATGAATCTGGACAGAGTAGAAGAGTGTAGGAAAGAAAGGGAGTCAGGAGAGACCCCGTTTGCCTGTCTGAAGTGGACCCTGAAAGACTGAGAGCTGAGGGTGGGACTCCTAAAGCCTGTGTTGCTTTCTTTGTGCCTCAGGCTGTGCTTACAAGTGACCTTGCTGGGCAGAGCCACAGGCCTAGGAGATGCTCAGTAAACACCCAGGAATGCATGTTCTTCTGGAGGGGCCTTCTGCCCTACCTTAACTGACCTCACCTTCCTTAAAGTCTTCTCCCTGCCTTCACCAGCCAGTCCTGGGGCAGGCCTGAGGGAGGCCGGGTTGCAGAGGCGTAGCCAAGGCGCTGATGCCGGAAGAGAATGCTGATGTGGAGTGTGCCTGTCTCATCAGTGCAAGCGGCCCTAACAGCACCCCGTAGACGTGGCGGCTCGCACAGATGTGCATTTCTCGTGGTTCTGGATGTTAGAAGTTCAAGACCAAGGTGTAGGGGTACCCAAACTTTTGCCTTCCCTGGGCCACCTTGGAAGAAGACCTGTCTTGGGCCACACATAATATACACTAGCTATAGCCGATGAGCTGGAGAAAAGGATCACCAAAACATCTCATGATGTTTTCAGGAAGTTTACGGATTTGTGTTGGGCTGCACTCAAAGCCGTCCTGGGGTGCATGCCACGGGTTGGACAAGCTGGGTAGGCTATTTTGGTTTCTGGTGAGGCCTCTGCTTCTGACTTGCAGACATCCACCATTTCACTGTGTCCTCATATGGCCGTTATGGCCTTTCTTTGTGTCTGGAAAGAGGGAGTGGGGAGAGAGCGGGCTCTGGTGGCTTCTGTCTCTTATAAGACACTAATCCTGTCAGATTGGAGCCCTACCCTTAGGACCTCATTTACTGTTACTTTCATAAGGGCTCCATCTCCAAATACAGTCACACTGGGGGTTAGGGCTTCAACATACACATTTTTTTGAGGCGGGGACACATTCGGTGCATCACAATGCCGGGGGAATGACATTTGCAGAGACTAGTGGATGTGGGGGAGATTTGCTCCTTCCCTTCCCTGCTGGTGAATAGCTTTTAGAAAATAACCTTCCGTCTCCATTAACCAAATTGGATCCGAATCAGAGGAAAGCACTTTTAATTCCTCAACCTTCCCAGCTATCTAGTCCTTCCTATTGGGGTAGCTCCTTCCCAGGCACCTAAATCATTTATCATGAATCAAATAGCTTGTAAGTCAGGGCAGGGTCTAAATCAATTAGAGAAAGTCAAGGCTTCCTGCTTTTAACCGATTGCCAGGAAGAGAGAGAAAGGCCGGTGTGACTTCCCGTGGGGCTTTGCCACATGTATAACAGGAAGAAAATGAGCTGTGTCCTAAACAAAGCCCAGAGGGCAGGAGCAAGGAGAAATCAAACCACTGTCTACACCAGGGAAAGGAACTCAGAGTGGTTAGGATCAGCTTGATTTTCTGGATCATTCTCCAGCAATTTGTAAGAGGCCCTCAGAATTATGTATCGTTCCTTTCCACGTAGACTTAGGTTCCTTGCTGAGGCCGTAGGTGGCTGGACTTCCCGAGGTGGGACTTGTGTCTCACTGCTCACTGACCTCCATTTTTTCTCTGGCCTGCCCTGCCCTATGCAGGGAACTGAAGGTCTTGTGCAGAAGCCGAGCACACTGGGCCTTCAGGTGAGCCCAGAGGGCCCTGTTTAAGGACTTCTTAGATTCAGCTGAATTTTAAAAAATGCGTATTGATTACAGGAATTAATTGCAGTGTCTCTAAAGTAGAGTGACCAGATGTCCTGTTTTAAATGGGATGGTTAACAATGGTCCTGTCCTGTTTCAAATGGTACGTCCGGTCAGCCTAGTCCCACTGGGCTAAATTCAAGGTGTCAGCAGGCTGACCAGATGTACTGTTTGAAACAAGACGGCACTATTATTTTCTGTCCTGTTTGAAACGGTACTTCTAGTTAACCTACTCTAAAGTTAGTATCAACATTAAGTCCCTAAGTCATTTAAAAAATGGCTAAAATCAGCTTGTGGTGGCAGTGTGAGAAATGTTTGCTCTTTTAGTCTTATTGCTACCTATTATGCTTCCTTATTATGAAAAGGAATCTATATTTAGTAAACAAAACAACTACCCCCTGCCCTCCCCCACAAACACCCCATAAATAGTTCTACCAGACCCTTGCTAGTGCCAGCCAACTCAGGCAGCCCAGGAGAGTGTGTCAGGACCCCTGTGACATAAACAAAGTGGAAAAAAAGAGGAAGATTTACTGGTATCTCTACTCTCTGGCTATCCCACCCACCCTTTCCCAAAGGGCATCCTCCACCCCACCCCCCACAGGTGAGTTAGTAACCAGGTGTAAAGGACAAAAGTAAACAACCCTTTTAAGTGGGCATCTGCTTTTCAAATAGGTTTGTTGAGCCCAGTTAAATATTCAAAAGATAGAATTGAAAAGACTCTCCTCAACCAAATTTTAGCCCAGCTCCAATTGTCCTCTGTCCCTGCCAAGCTGTCACAGCCCAGTCCTAGCAAGAATTCTGCAAACTCATTTTAGAGACAATTGTCCTAACTTTGATAGCTGGTCACCCTGACTGGCTTAGCAAGAATCCTCCTGTCCTTTATGTGTCCTGTCAGTAAGTTTTCATCCAATCACCCAACACACACTTTAGCTATAAATCTCCACTTATCCTCATTTCATTCAGAGTTGAGTCTGATCTCTCTTGTCTATTGCAATAGTCTTGACTAAAGTCTTCCTTACAGTTTTAACAAGTGTCAGAATAATTTTTTCTTTAACAGAATGAAAGCTCCATGGGGGTAAAAATTTCATCTTTCTGTGCTTACGTGGCCTAAGAAATTTGTTTCTTGTCTACCACTTGGTAAAAAACATTCCACAGAGGTACTGTTCTTTGCTTTGTTCTATGGTGCAAATATCTTCTAATATAAAGGATTAAGAAATGGCTTCAATGGAGGTAAACAATACATAAATCTTCAGACAAGACCACAAACTATGTTTATTGAGAATTTGCTACATTCAAGCTTTAAATATATATTAATTTTAATCCTCACAGCAATGTAATGATGCAGGAACTATTGTTATTATTATTTTATTAGCTTGATTGAGTATAATTTAACTTATAATCAACTCATATAAAGTGTACAATTTATAAATTTTGGCATATGCATACACCTGTGAAATTATCTCCATAATCAAGATAATAAGCATTGTCATGACCCCTAAGAAGGAACTGTTATTCGTATCATTTTACTGATAGACAGTTGATTTCATTTGTATGATGTCACACAGCTATGGTGTTGGGAGCCAGGATTTGAAGTCATGTTGACAAGATTTCAGAACCACCTCTGTTCCTACAACATCAGTCTCTCTCTCTCTCTCTCTCTCTCTGTGTCTCTTTCTTCTGATACTACTGATCACTCACTATACGTTAATGGCTATATATTTAGATGCTTAACACTGTCATCCTAAACCAATAATAACGATAATAGCAATGACAATGACAACTAATATGTATGACATCACTCTAACAAGCTCCTTAAATACGGCAACACATTTAAAGCAATGTGGCCCTTCAGAGCTCAGCTTTGCAATCAGGCTGACCCAGCTTTGGCCCTCCAGCCCCAACACTTACTGAGCAGCCCTCCATGATCTTAGCAACCTTTCTGAGCCTTGGCATCCTTGTGGGCAAAAGGGAGAGTAATGATGCCCATCTCAGAACCGGCGTGGAGACCACATGAATGGCACCATCCTTGGGACAGCAAGCACTCCAAAAGTACCATACTCCATGTGTAAGATGATACTTTTCCCTAAAATTGTTAGACCAAAAATTGGGGGTAGTCTTATACACAGAGTAACTGGTTGAGAGTTTCTTCATGTTGGGTTCGAAAAGTAGGGGTCATCTTATACATGGGGGCACCTTATACACAAAACAATATGCTAGCTGTGATTATTAAGAGCATCACAGCAATTTAGTAAAGTGGCACATTGCCCCACATTTTAAGCAATGACTTCTTTTTCAAGCATACTGTGGTTTCTGACCAGGTAAATAAATGTACATGTAAGAACACATGCCATCTTGACGTTCATCACTCTGTAGAACACCGGAAATACAACATGGTTGAAGAGGGATAGAGAAAATTGTAAATGGTCAACACCTTGCTTAATTTCCCCTTTTATTGGTTTATTTTTCAGTAGAAGCCTCTTCAGCAAAAGAGAGGACTTTTTTTAGATGTTAGTAGTTTTAAAAAAGGAAAAAATAAATCTCCATCTAACCACCCTGGTGTCAGGCTGAGTTTCACAGCCTCTTATTGGCCCCCGTTTGATGGCTTTAAATGCCATGGTTCAGTGACAGCAGACAAGCACAGTCATCCTCAAACATATCAGCAAGAAATTTGAAAAACATTTTCCAGGTCATGCGGTCAATACAAAAATCAAGTTAATGAATTATTATTGAAATAAATTGTGAATTTGAATGTTGAAGAGATCAGTAGGTCAAGGCTGGAGAGAAATTAATCAGTACAAAAAGTGTAGTGGAAGAGGGCCAACTTAAATGGATTTTTTTTATTAGCAAATGAGAAATAATCACAGTCAGGGTTGTTCATTTCTTTTTGATGTTACTGAAATATCATCTTCTAGACACACTCCAGGCAGTGGTGGGAATGCAAATAGCCCACTTTGGAAACCGTCATTGCCTTCTGTTCAATAAGAAGGTGACGTAGCTTGTTCACCCCTACTCGTCGACGACTCCGCTGACGCTCTATTCAGGGCAACAGAAGACTGAAATAAGTCAGCAGGCACCTGTTGTTCGATGGGAGGGAGGTTGGAGGAATGGATGAGAAGGGTGAAGGGATTAGGAAATAGAAATTGATAGTCACAAATTAGTCACAATACAGCATGGGGAATATAGTCAATGATGTCATAAAAACTATGCATGGTGTCAGCTGGACACTAGACCTATTGGGGGAAGCACTTCATAAATTATATAGATGCCAACCCACTGTGCTGTACACCTGAAAATAATAAAATAAAATAAAATAAGCATGCCAAGGGAGCAGGCACTGTACTAGACTCTGGTGCACAAAGGAATAAAGCCATGTCCTTTTCCCTCCACAGGTGTAATTTTAATTCTAGTTAGAGAAACTATGTGTATCCGCAATAACAAAAATAAATAATAGTGTATGGCTAAAAATAAGCAGGAAAAGTGTGGATATAAACTACTTTTGTAAGGAGAAATTACTTTGAGCTAAAAGCCAGGTTGCACTGAGATGGAAATGAAGCAAAGCTCGATGCAAAAGGTAGATTCTGAGCCTGACCTAGGGTTGGATTTCATTCAGAAGAATGCAGAGAATGGCACAAACAAATCCTGGTAGAATCAAAGCCCACTTCACGTACAAAGTCTTGCTAATCATGTTTTTCTGTACTTAGTTCGCCTACACTTCAACTTCTCCCAATCCAGAGCTGCTTTGGAGTAGGATAATTGGATGTTGTCCATCGTGCCCACATACCAATCTGTTGTCAGACGTCGTCAGTCACTGCCCCTTTTGTCTGTGTTAGCCAGATCTTGCTGGTCATAGAAAGGGCACACGCAGAAGCAAGTGTAAAAATTGACTGGTTTTTGGCTCATAAAGTTGGAGAGATGACGTTAGTTAGTAAAGTATGAAATGTTGAAAAATGATCTTATTTTGGGGAGAGATCCTGAAGTCAGTGTTGAATAAATTGAGTGTGAAGTGAATTCAAGACATTTGGAGGCCTTACCTGTAGTTCTTGGAGTGTTTTATTATAGAAGACTGCTATTATCCCTTTTTCTCATTTGCAAGGAGCCACAAATTTTGCAAAATATGTAAGGAGCATGTATTCCTTTAAAATTAGACAAAGTCATAAAATAATCATAAAAACATGAAAAATTAAGGAGTTTTAAAAATAGATAGTGCTCATTGTGAGATTTTATTTTCTTCAGATCCAATTAGTTTATAAAAATGTAAGCATCACAGGCCACCTCAAACTCCCACAGAAAACAATCTGGACAATGAATCATGGCTCAAACAATAAAAATTCATTCCTTGTTCACACAAAACACAAAACGGCACTCCTAATTAGTGAGCCTTCTCCTCCAAGCGAGAGTCACGGATCTGGCACCTGTCACCTTGTGCCTCCCTCTGCAGGGCGTGCCTCTGCGGTGGCCACACTTGTCTGCATCAGTGGATGGCGGGATACAGAGTGTGGAGGATTTTCCATGGCACAGGCCCTTGTGCCAGGCCTGAACGTGGCACAGCCCCTTCTGCCCATTGTCTGTAGGCTAGAACTGCGGTGGAGGCTGGGAAGTCTGTCCCAGCCCTGTGCCCGGTAGGAGGAGGCAGCAGATTTTGGGACAAGCTGGGAGAACTGTGCCTCAGATGCCACGTGTGTGCATTTAGTGTTTCCCCTCTGGGCTAGCATCTGATTGGCATATTTTCAGTTTGTCCTTCAGTTATTATCTGGTTAACATTTCTCTGTCCACATACACAAAATAGATAGAGTAGCTAGAATACCAGGGGCCTTGATAAAATTCAGAGGTATATTTACATTCCCCTGGAATAGCATCTAGTAACCCTAAACAAAGTAAGCTTAGATCGAAATGATTTGTTCTGACTGAACCAATCACGCTTTTATTTTTTAGTGACTATCAATAATTGCATTAAAATTTTATTTTAGAAATTCATGGATTTCTTTATTAGGCATGGTTCTTAGAATCTATAATTTGAATGTTAAAACCACATTTACAAGAGTTTTAAGATGTGTAATACACACTACATTTTGTCTGCAGACAAAATAAATAATGTGACTCATAAATAACAAATACAGGTGCCACTGCTTTTCAAACATATGTAAATATTATAGAGGTAAATAAAATGCATATTTATCTTTAAAAATTGCTGAGTTTATGGTAGCCTTTTGCTATTGAGTATTTTGTTAATAATTTAATACTACAAGTATAGCTACTATCAGGTGACATGAAATTTGCAACTTTAAAAAGAGATGATGATGTCCATTTTCACAAAGAGGGAGTATCAGAAACTAGATTGACACTGCCACCAGAAGCAACCAGAAACTGGGAAAAATATGTAAAATAATGGTTTTCAAGGTACTGGATGCCATAGCTGAATTGTGTTTGCCCCCAAATCGTATGTTGAAGCCCTAACTCCCATGGGACTGTATTTGAAGACAGCATTTAGAAGGTAATTAAGGTTAAAAGAGGTCGTGATGGTAGGGTTCTAATCTGATAGGACTGGTGGCCTTGTAGGAGGAGGAAGAGAATGCTCTCTCCACACACAGTCAGTGTGGAAAGGTCATACGAAGGCACAGCAACAAGGGGGCCATGTGCGAGCCAGGAAGAGAGTCCTCTAGAATCCAATCATGTTGGCACTTGATCTAGGACTTCCAGCCTCCAAAAATGTGAGAAAATAAACGTCTCTTGTGTAAGCCACCCAATCTACTGTATTTTGTCAAGGCAGCCCCACCAGACCAAGACAGTGGACATCAGACAACAAAGGAAAATGATCCCCAAGGGATTTGGAACAAGCAAGATGAGCCCTTTGGCATCCCAACTTAGTGCCTTGAGAGATTCCAGGTGAGATGGGAGTGGGGCCCAGGCTGAGCCCAGGCTGACTGACAAAGTTCAAGGTGGCAGCTCAGAGTACTGAAGGAGAGAGTGTTGGACAGAGAGGTAACTTTGGATTTGTGCAGAGCATTCCCTTATGCATGCAACTGAGTGCTGAGAAGCAATGCATGTGAGGAAATGCCCTGAGTCTGGGGAGAGAATAGCCCGAACTGATTAAAGGTGTCTGACGTTTACACACAACCCCAAATAGTGTCTCTGTCTGCCAGCTGCACCGGAAAACGTGAAGATTGAAGGAGCATTGAGCAGACTACACAGCAAGTTCTGGCCTCTGAAGTGGGAATAAGAATGAACACTGCTCCAGTGCGGTCTGATAACTATTAAAACCAAGATCTGAAATAATCCTATGTTTTTCAACTAGCTTACCTTCATCCCAGAACAGAGTTCAAGAATATTTAGAGGAAAGCTAAAATATCTAGTAGTCAACATGATGAAGTCCACAATGTCTAGCATCCAGTACAAACATTTCTAGGCATATACAGAAACAGGAAAAAACAACCTGCATTGAGGTCAAATCAGTTGAAACTGACCCAAAATGACACAGATGTTAGAATGAGCATAAAAGTCCATTAAAAGCAGTTATAACTATATTCCATATGCTCAAAAGTTAAGTGGACGTAAAACAACAAAACAAAAAAAACCCAAATTCAACTTCTAAGGAATATAAACGATGATGTGTGAAGTGAAAAACACACTGTGATCAGCGAGGAGGACTCTAGCCAAGTGAATTATTCCACAACCAGCCTTCTTGTTGGAGCTCAAAGTCATTTTCTGACCATTTTAAGTTCCTGTGCATCATGGAACTTAGCAATTGCTTGGAAACAGTTGAAACTATGACTGTTAATTCCTCAGTTGGTTTAGTGTCCTTTCGTGTTTACAAATGTAAAATTGGTGCCTTGTCTCAAAACTTACAGTTTAAATGGGAAGACTAACAACTCAGGGAGGAGGTTGGGAGCTGAGGAGGAGGAGTGAGCATTTGTGTGGGTGTCCTCTGGAGGATGACTTCTGCCTGAGGGCTTCCTTCTCGGTGGTGAGGTTGAGGCATAACCGTCCAGCCGTGGGAGATGACACAGTCTCTGGGCCTTGCACACAGCACTGCTCTGGTCAGGCACTGAAGGCCCAGCAGGTTATTCCAGGGAGGCACAGAGATGACAGTCATTCAATTGCGTGGGGTTGTAGCGGGCTTGAGGGAAGCTTCTAGCAGAGAAGTGATTGCAAGAGCCTCATGGACCCTGTGGGTGATAACGCCACTGGGCACCAGCAACCAAGAGAGAAAATTCTGAGACTGGAGAGCTGGTGAAACAGAAACCAACATGCTAAAGGACATATCTGGGTGAGGGAAGTGGGAGTGACTTTACCCAAGCAGGTTGCACCAAGTGACCACAAATGCAAGTGATAATGGGTCATTTGAATAAATAAATTCTGAGAGGAATAAAGAAACACTCAGGAAGAATGAAGTTACCTGATGAACATCTGAAAAATGATTTTATTGTTTTTTACTCAAATAATTAAAATTAGTATACATTCATTATATAGAATTTGAAATTTTTTTCAGAGAATATTTAAGAGAATCAATATTAATAGTATTTTCATGTATGTATGTTCATATATATGTACACATATGTGTACGTATGTCTCTCTCTATAAACATATGTAATACTATCAGTCTTTTTTCTAGACATACGTTTTTTCAGGCAAAATTAGAATCATACTATTTATAGGTTTTTAACCTGTTTTAATTTTTATTTAATGTTATATAGCAGTTATGTTTAAATACCATTTGACACTAGTCTTAATGGCACAGTGGTATCACCTCTTATGAATATAGTCTAATGTTTTTACATTATCCCCTTTTTAAACATTGGTTAGCTTGTACTTTCATACAGTTCCACATTATACTGAAATTTCTATAAATACATTTATTGTAGAGTTCTGATTATTTCCTTGCAGTAAATTACTAGAAGTTCTATACATTAGAACAGAGCCCATGCACATATTTTAGGCTTTTTATACTTAACCATCCAACTGTTCTCCATGCAGGTTATGGTAAAGACTATTTTAGGTAAATACTAAGAACGTGGGTTTTGGAGTCCGAAGTCCTGGGCTTGGCTACCAGGCTCAGTTACTTACTGGCAGTGTCATCTACATTATTTATAACATCTTTCCAGGGCTCAATTTCTTTATTTGTAAAACGGGAATAATAACACCAACACCCAGCCTCTAGAATGACTATGATGATTTAATAGGCCAATACGAGAGCCCCCAAAAACCCATTGCAGGGTTTAAAGGCTATACTAATGTTAGTTGTTGGTATTATTGCCATGATCCCAAATCTTGTTTCCTCCCTAGTTGCCACATAAAATGTGACTGCCATAATCTCGTCCTGTGAACCAGCGTGGAGATAAGGACAGTGTAAGGGAGGCTGTTCTGCAAGGCTAACAGGAAGCGGGGAGGAGGCATCCATGCCCTGCACCAGAAATCTCTGTAACAGGAATTTATGTCTCTCCGACATCTCATAGCAACACTGCGTGGCCTGTGGGGAGAAGGGTCAGAGACAAGAGCACAGCCGGGCTAACTCATTACCATAAATGTGCTCGGAATGGAAGGAGAGAAGCAAGTAAGGGCAGATGGGTTAAAGGCACGGTCTACAGCTGGCATTTACCTTCTGTGAGATTAAAATGTCCAGCTGAATGAGTTGATGTATCTCTGGAGATCTGCACGGACACGTAATGAAATGAAAATGTAATGCAAATGCAAACTCCCCCCCAGAGGAGGTGAAATTTCTGTATCTTCTCTGCATATTTGAAAGAATTGTAAACATGGAGGAGAAAAACAAGTGAGGACAAGCATCTGAAGGTGCATGAGGGTGGGGGTGGGGAGGCCTGCACAGTTGCAGGGATGAAACAGGGAAAGAAAATGGCAGGCGGATTGCCTTCTCGGAATGAGCATCAGTCATACCAGCTTTCCTCCTAGGCACCACCCCTGGGACTTTGCTTAGGCGGGAGGTATACACCAGAACCCTGGAGACTGGGAACTAGATCTGTTTGAGGAAAGAGAGAGAGAAAGAGAGGAGGAAGGAGAGAAGGAAGAAAGGAAGGAGGGAGGGTGGGAGGGAGGGAAGACTCACTGAAGTTAGTCACAGCAGATGCCTTTAAAGAAAAGCTTGACATTCTGGCAATTGGACTTTTAAAAATGTAAAACCCCAAACATGTTTCAACTACCTCTGTAGTTTCAGAAGGGATTTAACTGAGGGGTGAGGAAGGATTTGGGACAGAAAGGGCAGTTGGACTGAGACAAATTTTATCTTCTCTGAGACCTTTAAAGATAGTCAGAGTGCTGTAGAATGTTGAATGTGGATGTGTCTGAGGGTGGGGAATGGCAGTTCAAGACCATTTGAAGTTTATTCAGGTCCTGCCATCCTGGGGTACACAGCTGGACTTATTTTCATACATAACTGTCAATGTGAGATAGAAGCCCAAGGCATAAAACTGAGAATATTTATACAGTGATGAGGGTTTCCAAAGATTTTTCCAAGGCACTAAAATATGTTTTTTTTGCCACAGAAAACTGATTAATAAACAGTTTCATCCATTCATTCATTTAATAGACCTTGTGACTCAGGTGACATTTGAACTGGGCTACAAAATATAAAAATTAACTATACAAGCAGAGAAGAGGAAACAGAAAGACTACCCATATAATCATGCCAGACAATCCAATTTTTACTCCAGCTCATAGCAACAGAAGATCCATTCTCAGAAATCTCATTTCCTTATTGCTTTATTTATTAGTATTATGCAGCACCCCCACCTCAGGCCACCTTTCTTCCGCCCAGAATTTGATCTCACCCAACATATGCTTCACTTCCCCCATGAAAAAGCCCTGAAACTGAATTATGTTATGTAATAATAATAATAGGGGAAAGGCAACTGTTCTCTGCCATGCATTGTGACGTATGTGGGACCTAATTTATTTCATTCAATCTTTCCAACCAACTCATTTAGCAACGAAAGCTCAGACAGATTTACTATATTTTGCCATGTCTAATGCACGCCCATGTTTTGGGCTCAAACTTTCAGGGAAAAAAATTTTTATTTTAGTTCAAATTTTTATTTGTTTATATTTAAGTACTTTTTTTTTTATTTTTAAAGAAATTTTAACATTTATTTTTTAACCTATTATGAAAAATTATATGTTAACATATAATTACAAAACACAAAGTACCAGAAAGTTTGTGTATAAAGTTTTTTTTATATAAAAACACCTGATTATCATATTCCAGGGTATTATTTTGCGTACAGATATTGTTATTGCTTTCTAGTTTTACGCTTCTAACTCAGAAGCATAAATAAAATAATTTAAAGCATTTATACAGTTTGGAAATTAGTACTACCCATGTATAATGTGCATCCTTATTTTTCCCTCACAAATTTGGGCAAAAAGTGCACAAATTTATACATGGCAAAATATGGTAATACTTTAACCAAGGAGCCAGGATTTTGAACCCTGTTCCTACTCCTTCCTTTACACTTTCCTGGATATATTTTATTTCCAGCTGTGATGGGGTAGGTTGCTTATACCAACTATCTAATCAAAAACAGCAAAAGTGAATGAACGAATGAATGAATGAATATTTCATTAATATATATATATATTTTATATAATATATCACATGTATTTCTGTGTAAACATATTGAAGAGCTGAGAAAATACTAGATCAACATTGTGAGGAAACACTAACTCAAAGATGTAAATCGTACAAGCACCATGAAAACTACTTTTGTCTTGAGATAATTTATTGAGATTAAAGTTTTGAACATTTCTTTTGATGCATTATGAGATGTGGGGACAGACAGTAAAAGCAGATCTGCTTAAAGTGAATATCTAACAGAAATCCCTGCAAAATGAGCTGCAAACTCAAAGGATTATATTCTTAGTGTAATGGTGAATTGGAAGAGGATCTAGTTTCTCAAGGCATTGAAGACCAAATTTGAATCACCTGGGTCTTGCATGAAATTGCAAGTCTTGAATTTCAGTTAAGGTGCTATTTTCAATTCCTTCAGGTACAGGACAGAAACAAAGACAAGTTACCTTAATTCTAGAACACAAATAATTTCTACAAACAATTGTTTAGGCACAATAACCACAAAGATGACTAAACGCACAAGAAAATTAGACCACAGCAGAGACAACTACTAGAAACAACAGAGAAGAAACAATCCTAAAAGACATTATAGGTAACCCCTGTATAACATGGTTGTTAGGGTCCTAAAATTGCTGTTATGTGAGTCCATGTTATACAAAACAAAGAACTAGTACAAAAAAGGAGGTTAGGTTCCAAAAATTAAAAAGATGTACTACACCTGAAAAATTTTAATGTGTATAATGTAATAAAAAGAAAAACACAAAGTCTTAAAATATATGTACTTAACACTCCACGATCAAAATGGATTTAAAATTCTAATAAATTTTGAAATTCTGCAGTCAAATCTCATATGACATCCATGCTGAAATGAAAAATTTCAAATGAGATACCTTTTGCTCTTAAAAGCTTTTATTGAATTCCGTGTTATTCAGGGATTTCCCTAATTTCAAATGAGATATCTTTTGCTCTTAAAAGCTCTTATTATGCTCTGCGTTGTTCAGGGATTTCTCTAAGTCTCAAATCGTGTTAGAGTGAAACCGTGTTCTAGGATGCTGTATTGTACAAGGGTTTCCCCAATTCTCGAACCGTGTTAGCGCAAAACTGTTATAGAAGTGCCTTGTTATATGGAGGTAACCTGTAGTTATTAAAATGTCAGAAAGAGATTATAAAACAATTAGTCTTACTATGCTTTAATAAATGAAAGAAAAACTTGGAAGATATCTACAAGATATTGGTAAAAAGGAAACCAATAGAATTTAAGAGGTAAATCCAGCTGCTAGAAATAAAAGCTAACACTGTTACAGTGAAAAACAATGAACTATTTGACAGTAGTTAAGTATAACTAAAGAGAAAAATCAGTAATTGAAAGATAAATCAGAAGAAAATTCTTTTGCATACAACATGGAGAAATAAAAGGAAGGGAAATACTTAAAAGAAGGTAAGCAATATGAAAGATAGAATAGGAAGAGATTATTTATATTTAACAGGAATGCTTCAGAATTTATCATTTTTAGGGTGTCTTTAGAATTTACTTTTAATAAGAAAAAAACAAGAAATGAGGTAGAGATAATATGTGAAGAATAATGGTTAAGAAGACTCAAACTAGTGAAAGGCAATAGATTACATTTGTAGAATACCAGGGGATCCCAAGCAGAATAAATTAAAATAAAATCAGGACATATGCTAAAAAAACTAGAGATGAAGAAAAATTCTTAAAAGCAGTCTCAAAGAAATAGTAGCTGACATTGTCAATAATAAGTTAGAAGACAAAGAAATTTCTTCTATGTGCTGAAAGATAATAACGAGCAACTAGAGTTTTCTACAAAGTAAAAGTACCTTTTAAGAATGGAAATAAAATCAAGTCATTTAGATGAAGATAGATTTTTGCATCTATAGAATCCCACAGGAAGAAATTCTACAGGATTCACTTTAAGCAGAAGAAAAATGGGCCCAAAGAAAAGGTCTAAAATGCAAAAAGAAAGAAAAAGCTTTAAAAATGTTAAATATTTGAGGACACTTGTTGAACATCACTCTAAACAATCATATTAGTGTCTTGAGGGATTAAAAATGAAAATAGAAATAAAACACATTATCAGCATAAAAATTGCAAAATAAATGAATAAAACTAATGTATTCAAATGTTCCTGTATTATCTTGAAAGAAAGAAAAAGCATCGATTATTTTTAGAATTTGAAAGTTATATATCCGTGTTGTAATGCACAGATAAATGGTAAATAAATTGAAAGGGGATGTAGTCATTCTAAGTTAGTAGAGGGAGAAGAAATCAAATCAGAATGTGTACCCAATCCGCAAAGAAAAAAAAGACAGAGCAAGTGTAACAAATGGAAAGCATAAAATAAAATGACAGATTTATCCCAAACACATCAGGAATTCCATTAAATATAAGTAACTAAATGTTCCCTTTAAAACACAAAGATTGTCAGATGGGATAAAAATGCAAACAACAACAACAATAACAACTATATGCTCTTTAAAAAAAAAACAAATCTAAAAATTGAGAATAAAGAAATATTGAAAGCCAAAAGATGGAAGGATACACGTCAGGCAAAAACCAATCACATTAAAACTAATATAGTTGCATTAACATCAGACAAAGTACACATAAGGAAAGGGGCATTATTAGAGATAAATCGGGATATTTCATATGATAAAAGGGTTAATGCAATATAAAACTTTAGCATTTTTAAATTTTGTGTGCACCTACCCATAGTCTCCCTCATTGCCAAAGGGAAATAGGGATTTTGATACACACCTTCAGAGATACGGCTGGACTTTTTTCCAGACAGACCTCATATGTGCTGCTGAAGTGAAAACATCTTAAAAAATTAATGGAAAAAGCAAAACAAATTGGTACAGTTATAGATGATTTAAACAACACAACTATATTTATCTACATTTATATTCATATTCTCTTGAAGTTCATATGAAACATTTTAAAATACTCAAATATTGTGCTATTAAACCAACTTAGGACATTTCAAGTATTGAAATCATCAACTATGTCCTTTAACCACACACTATTAAGATAGAAATCAATAACAAAATGAAACTAAAAAAATTTCGTATGTTTTGAAATTTCAAAATATTCTTCAATTAACTCATAATTAAAAGGAGAAATCATAAAAAAAGTCAGGAAGTATTTCGAGCTGAATGATAAATAAAATATTACATTTCAAAATGTGTGGGATGCAGCTAAAGGAGAACTTAGATGCAAATGCATAGCATTAAATGGACAAATTAGCAAAGAAAGACTGAAATTTCATTAAGGTGTTTGGAAAAGAAGAGCAAAGTAAACTTAAAGTAAGTAGAAGCAACAGTAGTAGTAAGAGCAAATGTTGGTGAAATAAAAACAGGTAGAATCAATGAAGTCCAAATATTTTGTTGTTGTTGTTAAAGGCTAAAACAATTGATAAACCACTGGTGAAATCAGAAAAGCGAGAGTCCAAATTCCCAATATCAGAAATTGAAAGGCACTATCACTATAGATTCAGCAAAAATTGTGTTTGTCTCCTACTTTTCACCAGTTATTTGAATTAAGACAGTATTTCCACGTATATTTTATCCATTAATATGTTGTAGTTAGTGCTTATTATGCAGAGCACACAGTTACTGCTTACTCAATATATATTCCTGGCTTTTTTGCTATAATATGCTTACTCAAAAGGAGGATGGTATTTTTTCCCCTAAATTATACTTTACTTAAAATTAAGGATTATCTTAAATCATAAATGACGGCTGTATAATGCAAGAGTAATTGGTTTATCATTAGATCTATGCCACAAGAGTTCCTGAAAGTTTAGAAGTATATGTCAGACACAATGGTATAATAAATCATTTAGTTTAAAATTTATTTATAGAACTGAATGCTACTTGAATTTTAAAATTTGAAAAACGATGAAGATAGTAAACGTGAGTAAGTAAATGGGTAAGTGTGAAGTAGAAAAGGTGAAGTGAGGCTTGTAAACGTAAATGGTCGCAGTAATAACGAGTCAAAGGGGAAAACCAAAACTTTCAGGCAATCCCTTCATTTACTACAAGAACGTAATGAAAACATTTGTATGAAATCAGTTCCATAGAGATTGTCTTATGAGGTTGTTTTGAGACCTTGAAAAAAATTACATATCTGCTTTGGGTTTTAGTTCCTTTTTCTACTAGATGAGCAAACTGGACAAAATAATTCCAAATCTTCAAAATAAGATGATTTTTACTATTTTTGAAAAGAAATTTTTCATAATAAAGAGCATCAACTTTAGAATCATGAATTAATCCCACAAATATTTATTGAACAGCTATTGTATGCCAGCATTATGTTAGGCACTAGGGATTTGACAAGGTCCCTGTCATCATAGAATTTATCTTTTATTAAATACCAACCTGGTGACAAATTATATATATAAAGAAGTGGGAATTGTGATACATGCTATGTGGGTGATAGGGTGCTGTAATACAGATTTTAAAAAGAGGTTTGAAAGCTTCATAATAAACTTCCAATAAATGCTGGTTGAGATTTGTATTATTAATTGATGGAGGGAAAATCACTATTTTACACAAGCCTGTAGAGGTGCTGTTTACTAGTTGGGATTCATTTTCTTGCTTAAGGTGGGAGCACAAATGAAAATGGCTTAAGCAAAAAAAGAAATGTATTTTAGAAGCCCAGGGTGGCTTAGGGACAGTTTGGCTTGGGGGCTTGAAGGATGTCATCAGGTTTACTTGTTTTGACCTGTTTCTCCTGCTCCACCATTAGGATAAGCTCCATGAGAGCAGGCACTACCTCAGCTTGTGTGTGTGTGTGCGTGTGTGTACGTGTGTGTGTGTGTGCGTGCGTGTGTGTGTGTGTGTGTGTGATGGGGGACAGGGCAGGAGTATATATGTTTGTTGACTGCTATACTTAGGTGACTGTGCCAGAAGTAGACACTGCTATTTGTCACCCAGTATGTGGTCTTCTCTTCGTTCTTTTAGTAATCCCATCTGGGTAAGTTTTAGTTGAGCACATGACTACCTAGATAGAGAACACATTTCTTGGCCTCCTTTGAAGCTAAGTGTGGCCAATTCTTCAACAATACAAGGTGAGTGCAAGTATTACGTGACCTTTTGCATCACTTTAAACCATTGCTTGCCCGCAGCTTGAGACTCTGTCCTTCTTCCACATGCTGAGATGCAGACACCGTGCTGGTCATGTCGTCTGCTCCATCCATGCGGATACTATTCTAGCAGCCTTTCTCAACCAGGAGTTCCAGGAAAGGAACTTATGCATTAGGTTCTCTCGTACACGCCTAGAATGACACTAGTTGTATGGTTGGGAGAATGGAGAGACTGAGGACAGCACGGTGCCGACAGCCTGGGCTCCTGGGTCACCTTGGAGCAGACAGCCTGTGTGTCTGGGATCGCTGGCCAACTCTGGACTTTGTCACCTAACGACTTCATGCCAGGTCTTGATTGTTACAGTGGCTTAGCTAATAAATGTTCAACTCTGTAAGATGGGCCTGAGATGGACTCTTAAAGAGCAACATGGACCGGTCGTGGGGCTCATAGATAAAATAGGAGTATAGTGTGCTTGGCAGGCAAAATAATCCTTGTTACAAGCACATGCCTAGCAGTAGAGGTGACAAAGCTAGTTTTGCCATTTCAAAAGTTTGTAATTGGAATAATGGTCATCATTTTTTTATTCTCTTGAGTATTAACTTTCCAGGTCAGACATCATAAGACCCATTAGATTATTCTCCCACTCTATTATATATTTTTCTATAAATATGAACGTTTCTTGCTATCTGAAGAAGATGGCAATAAGATTGTGTATGTCTCAGGTTAACTCAGGAAGAGGTATTCACACACTTATATTTTATTTATTTTTCCCTTAGATGGTAGCGTGCATGTATAAACATAAAATTATATATATTAATAGATAAATGACATATCTAATATGTTACATTTTTTCAATTTTATTTTTCTATAGTTTGAGTTAAAGATTTCAAAGTGGTTATCTCTTTCCTTATGTTTTCTTCCACCCTAACACAACTGTAAATTGTCGTGTCCCGACTAACTCTTCTTAGAGTGAACAGCAGGTTTGGTCCCGTAGTCTTTCTGCTATACTTCATGTATCTCAGGCTTGCATTTTGCTTCCTGCTTCATCCAGAGACGCATGCTGGTGACCCCAGCACCTCGGCAGCTTACAACTCAAGCTCATTTTTCTGCAGAACTACCTTGTATACAAATGACCACCCAGGGACCACCTTCAATATCGAGTGTGTGGTTGAGAGGGGTGGCCTCACACAGTGGCTGTGGGGCCTCACATGTGGGGAGCAAATGTGGCCTGGGCACACCTGTGGGAAAGGGGCAGCAAGAATTTTCTTTAAGCAGCTGTTTGAGGGGGAGACCAGAAAATAATCCTGAATACAGCACAGGGCTGAACATTTGTGCCTAAGCTTTCTTGACTGAATTGTATTTTATTCTCCTCCTTTTGTTACAGTCATTTCTCATTGTAAAAATAATTAGAAAATTCAGATGAACAAACAAAAATCATTGAAAATCCTACTACCCTGAGGTTACCACAGTATAAAAATTTGACTTCATGCTCTTTAAAATTTTGCTTATGCAAATACATATATAGGAATATATAAAAATAGCATGCTGCTTTGTAACCAGTTTTGTAAAGTATTTTTTACATGCACTTTGAAATAATGTATTAATAATATAGTGTAATAAATCCAAGAGGCCCGTGCTGTTTTCTTAGAGTTGGCTTCGAGACACAGAATCCATGAACCCAGAGTACAGTTCTGTTCCTTCGTTGTGTTTCTCGGTATCAAGGACACTCTAACACACAATCCACAGCTATACTCCTCAAAGCTCCTTCCTCATTTGTTTTGTTTGTTTGCTGCTGAAGACATCATGCCGAACTCTCACTGTCCCCTTCATTCCCAGAGTGGCTTTGCCCAACCTCCCTTCTACCTTTTTATGTAGAGCTGCTGGTTTTCTCAGGTAAGTCCTGCTCCTCTTCTACCTCTGCGAGCTGCTCTGCTTGTTAAGTTACTTCTGTCCACAGGGGACAGTAGCAGAGGTGAGGGACCTTGGTTGGGAAAGTCAAGGGTGCGCTGCTGAGAACTGAAGGAGGGAGGAACGGAGCTCTTTGTAAGTGGGGATGGGAGCAAAGGAGAGCAAATGCACACTCAGGAGTTAATAAAGTCATCACGGCAACATTGACACATTGCAAAGCTTTTTGACAAAAATAAAGGCACACTTACATGTCATTTTTAACAACTCGATGGTGCACCATTCCCTGTAGAGATATACTCTACTTTCTAATTTTACATATTTCATTTGTTTAAAACTTTTTATTCATGTAAAAACTCTGCTAGGAACATCTTGTACCTCCCTCTTTGAGTAGCTTCCAAATTATTTACTTAGGGCAGTCCCATGAAATGGGATTGCTGAGTCCCAAGGCTGGCATAGTAATGAGAATGTTGCCTTATTGCTCTTTGGAAAGATTTACTGATCTGCCTTCTGTTAATTTTGTCTGAGACATGACTGAACCCACAGTTATGCCAGCACTGCTGACACTCATTCTTTCTAAGTATGCCAATTCAACAGGGGAGAGTAGTATCTGATTATTTCATTTATTTAATCACCAGTGAATTTGAAATTATTTTTGTTTTTGTTTTGAGTATTGTAGATCTGATGTTGGGAAGTGGTATATGTTTATTTCCTACTGGGACTGAATTGAATTTAACATTTGGCTGCATACAATAAGGTTTTGGAGTTGGAGAAGGTTTTTGAGATATTATCAGCCACAACAAATCACGGGGACATTTACTAAATTGCAATCTTTTCCTTGACTTTCTTTTCAATTACTTGTCTCTGTACCTCACAAAGAAACAACAACAGCAGCAGCAGCAGCAGCAGCAACAACAACAAACAACTCCAGAATGAAATAAATCCACTCAATAATTTTGATAAATCAAGCCTTCTCCTTATAAGGGGACCATATTTCTCTGATCACCTAAAGGTCAGGGGCCTCTTGTCATTAAGGAATGAGGCCCTTATGGTGGATTAGCTCCCCAGAAAGATGGGAAGTTCAGGAGCCTCCTCCAAATTAGTGACAGCAGCTGCATACATAGCCAGGTGCTGCACCATGGCAGGCCAGGAAAGGTAGCGTGAATTAGGGGAAACACATTTCCCAAAGCCCTGGAGGAAGGCAGTGTCAGGACTTGAACCCAGATCTGCACTAAATCTGCTGACTCTTCATAAAAATGGAAACAAAAAAACAAAAGAAGAGAAAAGAATATCTAAAGAGCAAAGAGGAGAGCACAGGAATTACTGTATCTTTTGTAGGACGGCTATGGTTCATAGAGGTGGCAGGACAAGTGCGAATCCTTCTGTCTAGCATAAATAAAAGGCTGATTTGGTTATAATGAGAGAAATTATGTTTTGGCCAATGGCGTGATGTGCCAAAGAGATCGCGCTTTTAAAGGTTCAGTGCTTAGTTACTGCATTTAGTGCACCATTTTCTTTTCTTCTGACAATCCAAACTGCATGTCATCCTAGCAGGATAGTGTTACCTCAGGTCCCTGTGCCTGGTCCAAGAGCCTCTTGGGTAGGATAAGCTCCTATGGAGCTACTTTAGCATTCAGAGCCTGTCTCACCCAACTTAACATGGATTATCTTACGTCTCTTGCTTTCTTAACATTCTTGGATATTATTCTTATTTACCCCTTATATAGATTATTAACTCCCCTAGATCAGAAGTCTAATTCCCAGCACGAATTTAGGCACACAATACAGTTGATTGTAAATGCAAATTGATTGGCCTAATGATTGCTGAAAATAGATTCAACTAATATTTATTGAACAACTACTATGCACTATGTACTTCCACATAAGATATCTTACTTAATTCTTATAATCATGCTGCCAGGGAGGAGATAATTGGCCCATTTTTCAGATGAGAAAACAGGCCAAGAACAGTTAAGCAGTTTCTCGAGATTCCTCTGACAGTTGGGCTGGGATTTCCTTTCTGGTTTCCCAGCTTCAGAGCTGCTCTTTTCAGTGTCACACTCCTTCTGGATTTGTTCAACACAACCTGGCCGTGGGTGGGAGAGCTTTGCCCAGAGGAACAATTGTCACTGACAAGCTTAGTGAGACACGCTGAGAGAAGACAGCGTGGTGATGTTGGCAGTTCCTCCCCACCACACCCCATGGGGCCTATGTTTTTGGGTAAAGACTGATTTCCAAAAGCAAACTAACTAACTATGCAAGGACGGTGGGGGAGTTGCTTTTCCATCTAATGCCAAAATCGATGCGTTTTTCAGGAAGAGAACAAATGGACTCGTGATGGTCTTCTGCTGGCCAAATCGCCAAGTAGAGTTTCCGGGGTTGTAAACATAAGCTGTTTAGGCTAATTAGAAACGTGGTCCTTAATGCACCAAGGGCTTCTTAGCACAGCTACAGAATTTGACTGTTTCTGTGGGGAAATGTTAGATGTGGGAAGAATATAACAAAGCTCCCTACACGTTCTGCAGGTGACATTAACTACATTATAGCTTCATTAAAAGAGGAAAGAATCGATTTCATATCAGAAAACAAATGTGCAATGCCACATATCGCTTTGTATAGGGGCCTTTCTATTAAAGCAAGTGCCACTGTAGGTGGGCACCCAGCTTCATTAAGGCTTTATAAGGTCAAGTTACCCTCTAATAGATCACCTGCAGTACTTAGCCTGTTTCCTTTGCTTTCTTCAAGAGCTCTTGGCCACTAAAATATTCAAAACCAAACCAAACAAGCACAACGGGAATAGCTTATAGATGTCAAATTCGCAAACTCCAATTTGAAGCTATGTCTGTTTCAGAATTTGTTGTCTAAGTCAGAGGAAATAGTGGAAACTTCCATAAAGAATAACTGCTTAAAAAAGAAATTTTTGGGCCACAACTATTTTAAATGGCTCTTCAATGAAGATTTTACTTTGTTTTTAGATGATGATTTTGTACTACAGCAATTATTCCCTTAATCATCACAGATCTGATATAAAATTTAATTTATTTATGTTCTGATAGTTGAAAATAAAGATTTTTAAATTTAAAAAAAAAGGAAATTTTGGAGGTGGACAAAATTGTTCAGTTGGTTGAAAGAACGTGAAAACATGCCAAGTTTCATGAATTCATAAACCACAAGGGAGTTATTTAAGCCGGATGAGTAAGGTTTTTTGTTTTGTTTTGGTTTGTTTTTTGGGGGGGCGGGGGAGAGGCGCAAGTAGTTCCCTGGCTGGGAACTGAACCCAGGCCGCAGCGTTGAGTACGGAAGCTTAGCCACTACACCACCTGGGAATCCCAAGAATGCTTTGTAAAAAGCATTTAAATTGTGGGTAAATATACATAACATAAAATTTACCACTCTTCTTTTAAGTGTACAATTCTGTGGCATTAAGGACATTCATACTGTTGTGCAACCATCGCCACCATCGAAATTCAGAGATGTCCCCCATCATAATTTTCCATGATCCTCTCTCCCTAGTCCCAGGTAACCATAACCTCTATTCCACTTTCTGTCTGGGGACTTGATTCCTCTAGGCACCTCGTGTAAGTGGAATCATGCAATCTTTGTCCTTTCCATTGCTGTATTTCACTCACAACGTCTTCAGGGTCTACCTGCATTGTATAATGTGTTAGAGTTCTCTTCCTTTCGAAGTCTGAATAATACCCCATCGTATGCATCTACTACATCTTGCTTATCCCTCATTCGTCAGTGGGCATTTGGGTTGCTTCTGCCTTGTGGCTATTGCAAATTGTGCTGCGACGCACGTGGGCGTACACGTGCATGTCTGTTTGAATCCCTGCTTCCGCTTCTTTGGAGCACATATGTGTATACTCGGAAGGGGAGTTGCTGGATCACATGCTAACGCTGTGTTGAATTTGGGGGGCAGCTGCCACAAGTTGTTTTTCACTGTGGGGGCATCATTTTCACTCTGGAAGCGGAGCATAAGGACCTCGGTTTCTCCACATCTGCACTCACACTTGTAATTTTCTGTTTTTTGTTTGTTTGTTTTATTTTGTTTTCCTTTGTTGTTTTTGTTTTTAATAAAGCTATGTTAATGAGTGTGGGAGAGAATGTTTTTAATACTAAACTTTTGGTTTGTTTAAGTTTTTAAAATTCATTGATCTCTATTGATCTTAATTCTGCTTAATTTTTTTAGATGTAATTTTACATTTTTTGGTGTCATGATTTGACTGATTGTCTCTCTCATCAGTCTGTAAGCTCAAAAAGATGTGAACGGTGTCTAGCAAAATTTTCAAGCACATAATAAGTACTCAATAAAATCAGTAGCGATTGAGCATATACAGAGTTCAAATTAATAAATTCCCAGGCTGGACTGCATTCCTGTCTGCAGAAGCCTTGGCCCTTTGCAGAGTCCCAGCTGCCTGGGACAAGCAGCAGGCCAGAGGGCTGGTTTCTGTTTGACTGGCTGGACCCAGGTCTCACAGGAGCTGGGCTTGGGCTGCCCCAGGGGCCTGCTGGGGAGGGGGCAGCAGCAGGGAGCCTCCTGTTTGGAACCTGGCTAAGGCTGTGGCACTGCTTTGACTCCCACAAAGAGATCACCAACATGTTCCTAATGGACACAGAGGAGGGAAAGAGCTACAAGCTCTGATTTAGCAGTGAAGATCTGTGACCACACCATCAAGGGAAGAGCCTGGCCCTGTCCCTGCCTTCCCTCAGGCCCCACCAAGGTCTGGCACTGTGAGCCCTCGGTGTCATGAACTTGCGACTCCTCCACCATTGCAGGGCCCCGGTGTTCATGTATGACTTAAATTCAGCCGTGCGCCACATGACTTAGGCACCATGTTCTTCTCCTGTGTTTGTAGCAGTCCCCATCAATGGGAAGACCCACATATTTGATCTGTCCATCAGCAAGTATGAGGCCATCTGCCTCATAGTGGCCAGAAAGAACAAGATCACCCATGTGCAGTTCAATCCCACCCCATCCCCCATCGTCATTGTGGGCAATAACCGTGGGGACGTCCCCTGTGAAAGGTGCCAAAAGAGAAGAAGGGTCAGAATGAGTGGGAGGGTCCTGCTGTGGAGACTGCACCACTGCACCGACAGCTAAACCCAGGGAGGGAAGTGAGACCCAAGGTCTGAGGGACTGGCTGCAGCCCTGCCTCATTCCTTGAACCCAGTACTTGTAGCCCCTGACCCTGGTGCTCAAGCTTAGCCTTAGCACCTAGTATGTGACCCCACTCCTGGTCAGATCCCAGCATCTGCCTTGAGCCCCTTGCTTCAGCCCTGGTCCCAGCACCTCATCCTAGGACATGGCCCTTGATCACCATTACCCCCTTACTCTGCATGAATAAATTTGTGCCTGGAAAAAAAATATTCCCAGGCTAACACTTTTTCCAATTTATTTCTATCTATCCATTCAGCAAACTTTATTGAACATCTACCATATGCTAGATCCTGAATTAACAAGACCTTGAGGATACTGTGAAATATCCTTGCTCACAGATTGTCCTTCTTAGACTGGCTTCTTTATTTAAGCCCTAATCTGTACTGTCATAATTTAAGGCAGTTTGGAAAAGCAATATCCCCACCAAAGTCATTGGTCCAGTAAATATTTATGGAGGCTGGCACCCTCAAGTCGGAGGCACATCACAATCGTTAGTGCGACATCATTAAAATACAGATTACAGTGTTACATGGACTGTGGGACCAAGTCAGGCATCTTGGTTTTTTAAAAGCCCCTTAGTGACTCTGATACACACTCAAGTACGAAAGCTACTGTCAAAGCCAGAGGCTGGAACTTGGCTCTTTCCCTGACCCGATGTGTGACCTCAGGTAATTTCATCTATTATCTCTTTGCCTCCGTTTCTCATCTGTGTATTGGGTTTTGGTGAAGAGGAAGTAGCTGTGGAGGACTTGGCTCATAATTTGACACCATTTTTAGCCACACAACATGTCTGACGTGTAAATTTTATTGTATGTTTTTCAATCCTGATTCTTAGCTCTCGCTCCCGTCAGTTCACAGAGAAGGCAGATAGAGACTGAGAAATCACTCAGCTCCATGGCTTCTCAGGCAGCCTGTCAACCTGGCCTTGACGTGCCAGCTTTCTGCCACTGGAGGTCCCTGGAAAGATTTGTGACTGCTCAGGGAGCCATGTTAGCTGCAAGAGCAGACACACTCCGTGCTGCAAGCCAGGAGAGAATGGTGGGCTCAGCTACCACAGCCCATAGCTCTTGAGGAAACTCAGATCCATCCCTGCAACTTGTCATCTCTTGGTGTTGGTCTTTCAACAGAGCTAGAAATGAGAAATCAGAAAGTAGAAATGCCTTCAAATATTTTATTGCATACAGATAGATCAAGTAATTTTTCTCTGTGATCCATCACCCATAAGTACCTTTGCTAAGGAAGATATTTATTGGTTTCACAAAATGATAGATTTTCCCCAGACCTACGTGCTGATTCAGTTTCAACTATGTGGCAGAATTCTTTAAAGACCCTATCTTTCACATACTTTGAAGCAAGGTATCCAGCTCATTAATTCTGAAGAAAGGATACTGACAAAATGTGAGATAAATCAGAACAATATTATATGCTTTCTCTTGGCAAAAGCTGCAAGAGTTTAAGAAAGTCACCTAAAGAAATGACAACACTGAGGTGAATTTTGCATTTTAGTTACTAAGGCATTTTGTAGTGTTCAAACATGAAATCCACAAAATGTAAAAGTTATTGGAACATGTCTAGCAGATATGAAAAATAATTTAGTGAATTGACTGATCACCATTTTTCCAATAGGATTGGAGGAATTTCCTCACAAATTCTCTTAGATTCCTATGAGGTATCTGTGGGCCAGTATATGGTTTCATTAAAAATAGGGTATAGGAGGCTGATTGATTCCTGAGAGATTATCTAGCTGCTAGAGCAGTGCAAGAACTCATGTCAATTCTCTTGAATTTGGCAGTTATTTTAATAAGCTTCTCCATTACAAAAATAAAAACATCTGTGCTCTACAGGTACTGACCATATTTTCAACCTGGTGACTCTATGGGAGGTGCACAATGAGCAGAATAAATGGCAGATATGTAGGCCAGTCAGTACCATCTGGGACTGGCCTCACTGGCCAGCACTCAGCTCTGAGGCTAAGCTTGTTCCCTTGGTTTCCAAGTTGTCTTGACTACCCAGCCTGGCTGCCTCGAGCTTAGAAAGTTTTATCCCAGCTTCATAGAAAATGCTCATTGTCACATTCCTATAGTACTTCAAAAAAGGTGGAAAAGAAGATAAGTTCAACTCTGATAGAACCTTGACCCTAATGTGGATCTGAGTGGGTAAGACTGTAAGCGTGGGGACCTGCTTAAAGGCTTCAAGATGATTGCAGTTGTCAGGTTGAAGAAGACTGTGGCCTGATTAAGGCAGAGGCAGTGGAGATGGAAGACTGGGTGCTGTCTGACTGTGAATGGTGAGAAGAAATGAGGAGCAAAAGGTGACCGCCATATTGTTTTTACTTGAGTGACCGCGTTAATGTTAACTGAGCTTTGCAAAAGAAGGAGAGCAAGTTTTGAGGCAAAGATTATCGATTTACTTTTGGACATAATTTGTTTGTTATTCCTTGTAATGTTTCAGATATTGAGGTCTAGGAGGCAATTGGATAGATACATTTGAAGGTCCGTGTGACAGACAGAAATTTAAGAGGGTTCCCAATGACTCATGCCCATGTAGAACCTTTTTCTTTTGAGTGTGTGTTTATGGGGCGAACTGTAATTTGCTTCTAACCAATAGAATATGGCAAAAGTGATGAGATATCACTTCCAGGATTAGGTTACATCAAAGGTGAAAAGATTTGGACTGGATGTATAGACTGGGGAGTCCACACAAGGAAAAATAGATGCCCAGGGGAAGCCTGCGGCGTGAGAGGACCAATGGGCCAAGAAGAGAACGTGGAGCAACACTCACATTTTGGGAAGAAGAGGATTTACTACCAAGGAAAGGAATTTGAAAGATGCCATGAGAAAGCAGTGAGGAGAGCAAGGAAGATGTGAAGTCAGGAAAGCCTAGGGGATAGTGGTTAACCGTGTTAAATGCCGCGGGGAGGTCCAGAGTGTGGAGACAAAAATGTGGCACTGAGGTCATGGGGGCCGTCTAAGCTGTTTCAGTTAGGGGTGCTGGTGAAAAATACATGTGTGGGAGGCCAGATGCGATGGCTGAGGAATGGACGTGGGATAATTTTTCAAAATATTCCGAGAAATGATGGGCAATCTCTAGAGAGAATCAAGAGTCCTTGCCTTTTCCCAGCTCCCTCCCCTCCTTCCCTCCCTTCTCCCCACCCCCACCTCCTCCCCCTTCAGAATGAGATGGATCTGAACACTGTGGGGTGAGGAACAGACCCACCAGAGAGTGGCTCTTTGAGTATCCCCTTCCGTTCATTCAGTTAATATTTGCAGCTTACTGCTGTGCTGGGCTACAATTACTAATGCGATCTGCTTCGTACTTTGAGGGGCTTTGACAGGCGGAACAATGCTCCCCCAAGGTGTTCACATCCTGAGCCCTGGGTGTGTAAATGTGTTGCCTGTGACACAGCAAAGGGACTTTGCAGATGTGGTTAAGTTGAGGGTCTTGCCATGGAGAAACTTCTCTGGATTGTAGGAGTGGGCCCCATAGAATCCTACGGGTCCTCCTAAGCAGGAGTCAGAGGAGCTGTGCCAGAGAGATTGGAAGATACCGTGCTGCAGCTTCCAAGGAGGCAGGGGCCACAAGCTGGGGTGTGCAGGCGGCCCCCAGAAGCTGCAAAGAAGGAGGCAGAGTCTCCCCTGCAGCCCCCGGGGCGCGTGGCCCCGCTGACACCGTGATTTGGGCCCAGTGCAACCAAGTCAGACCTCTGATCTCTGCACCAGTAAGGTGACAGATTTGTGTCATTTTAAAGCACACAATGCGTGACAATCTGATACAGTAGTAATAGGAAGGAATGCAAAAACTGATGGTAGAGACCCT
This sequence comes from Lyroderma lyra, assembly GCA_004026885.1. Lineage (NCBI taxonomy): Eukaryota > Metazoa > Chordata > Mammalia > Chiroptera > Megadermatidae > Lyroderma > Lyroderma lyra. Next base: position 14,062 of record PVJL010008091.1, on the reverse strand, counting down.
CTCTCTACGTGCTATCCTTGGGAGGGCTCGGGGTGCTATGGGGGAGGCCACCAGCAGGCCCTCACTGAGACCGAGCTCTGCCCGGTGTGGGGAGGGAGGCGAGGAGGGGTCTACAGAGGGGGGAACTGCCAGGCTCACGCGCTCGGATTCTATTCTGATGACAAGGACTCAACTGAGAGTCTCATGTTGGGACCCAAAGTTATTACTTGTATGAGGGCTGTGGGGAAAAGTGCCCGCCATGAATGTCTCCATGTGTCGTACGGCATGGCTGGATACTTTCCGGCCAGCCCTGGCGTGTGGAAATGTTTCTGGATAAAGTGTCAGAAGGAATTGCAAAGCTGGAAACCGGGAGACCGGTCACGTGGAGTCTGCGGGAGCAAGAGTGGGAGGAGGGGGTGGCTGAAACAGAGGGGAGGTAGTGGGAGCGAGAAAAGGACTGAGCTATGCATGACGAAGGTGACAGATGGAAGTCGGGGACCATGCAAAGTCCGGAGGCCACACGAGGTGGCCAGCTGGGCTGCCAGGCAGCAAGAGAGTCCTGGGAGTTGGGGCAACAAGGTAGGATGGGAGGAGGGGGAACCTGCATGGGGAGCAAAGGTGTGGGGTGGCTTGTACGTGATCGCCCCAGGTTCTGGGTGACTTAGGCCATCCTCTGGCTTGTGGGGGACCAGGGTTGGGGGAGGTGAAGCTTTGAAGCACCTGCTTAGGAGAATTATTAAGGATCTGACCAAATCCAAGAATTGGGTTATTGTCTTTGTCCAGCTCATCCTGAATCTGTATAGTTGACCCTGGAACAACCCGGGACTGGAAGTGTGGACCCCTGTGCAGGTGGACAGCTGTGTATAACTTTTGACTCCCCCAAAACCTGACTACTAATAGCCTACTGTTGCCTGGAAACCTTACTGATAACATAAACAGTCGGGTAACACCTGTTTTCATGTTACATGTATTATATACTGTATTCTTACAATAAAGGAAGCAAGAGAAAAAGTTGTTATTAAGAACTTTAGAAGGAAGAAAAAACACATTTACAGTATTTACTGAAAAAAGAAATCCGCGTATACGTGGGTCTGCGCAGTTCAAGACCATGTTGTTCGAGGGTTGACTATTTGGGGCTCCCACTTTCTCCCCATCCCCGGGGGCAGTCGTGTTCGGCCGTAGGATGCACTTCCCCCGTCCCAGATGCACAGAGTGTCTGGACCAGTGTCTCTGCCCGTGCCACAGGGTTTTCTGCTCTCGTGTCTTTGCTCACTTAAACGCCCTGGGGATAGTCAAAGCTCAGCTGAGGTTTCTCTTGATCCTAAAAGGTGTTCACTTGCTCGGCTCCCAGCTCAGCTATCACTTTCTAATCGCTTCCATTACAGAGAATCTGATCTTTGATAGCTGCTAATCCCTGGAAAAGATTGGTGTGCCTTCCCGGCAGCCCCTGCAGCGCAGAGCTGTGAACCCCTCTCGTGTAGCTTCCTGCATGAGGAAAGGAAAAAAGAGTTGGTAGCTCAGAGCCCTTCACACTGACAGTGCAAACTCGCATCAGAATCTTTGCAGTTAGGAGGGGCTCTTTCCCCGGGGTTGCCTGTCAGTATGTGTGTGGGGAGTTGACAATCCCCTTGTCCAATAGGAAGGTAGGAGCTAATTTAATAGTATAAATAATTGATATGTAGGCATTGCTCTTGGTGACAAAATTATTGGTGGTGTGTGACATTGGGCAAGTTACTGTATTAGTCTGCTAGGGTTATCCCAAACAACAGAAATTTATTTTCTCGCAGTTCTGGAGGCTGACACCTTCTCCAAGGTCAAGGTGTCAGCAGGGTTGGTGTCTTCTGAGGCCTTTCGCGTTGGCTTGTGGCTGGTCCTCTTCTCCCTTGGTCCTCTCACGGTCTTCTCTCAGTACACTTGCATCCCTGGTGTTTTTCTGTGTGTCCCAAATCCCTCTTCTTATAAGCACACCAGTCAGTTCATGTCCACCCATGTGACCTCATTTTACCTTCATTCCCTCTTTTAATTCCTATGTCCAAATACAGTCATATGCTAATTCTTCAACATATGAATTAAAGGGGGAACACAATATATAACATTTATCTTCCTAAGGCTCAGTTTCCTTCCTCAACTCTAAAATACGGCTGTAAAGTCCTACAGCTGACTTGCATATTAATAACTATTACATGAAGATTGTTTTATGTAACACCTGCCACACAGACACATGGTACATATAAAACATATACCTATGTGTAATCATTTCTACCTTTATCTATTTTATTTAATATTTTCCAGAATATAATTAAGCTGATGGCATCATTTGCAGTAAGATACATATTGTTCAATGATGCATATTTCTGTATACAAAGCGGACTGCACTGCTCGAGCAAAATAAAACATTGAGAGCGTAAGGTGGGGTTCACAAGCATTTGCTACTGTGACACTGAGTCTGATGGCTGCACTCACTGCAGCAACATTTACAAAGTGGGTGAAAGTTACATTTTTTGACCTCAAAAAGTTATCTGAGGTCTGTGCTTTCTTTCACTCTACGAAAACATCTCAGCAACATATCTAGAGCACACAGGAAACTAGTAATAGTAGTTGTTTCCGGAGTGAGGAATGGTGTTTTAGTTGTTGATGCAATACCATCTTTTGTTGTAAAGAAAATGTTACATTTAAAAAATTTGATGTAAGTTTTGCTCTATTCCTGTTCCTCCATCTCCTGCTTTAACTTTTGTCTCTAGATTGCTGTAGTTATAGCAAAACATTTCAAAAATTCTTTTTTACAACTATCTGTGTATATACAGGGTCCAACACAAATAACATCTCTTTTTTATTATAAGTTGGTAATCTATACCAAATCTTTTATTACAAAAAAATCATAAGCATGTAACTCTGTAACATAATAATATCACACTCAAGTGCACTTTAGGTGACATTTTAGGTGAAATGTTCAAATTGCTGTCCATCTCGTGTGAGACATTCATGTACAGGGTCCGGTGTTACTTCTGCTGGACCCTGTATATAAATCCTTTCCACTCCAAAGTTACAAAGATGTTCTAGAATATCTCACTATATTCTTCTATGAGTTTTGGTGTTTCACTTCTTGTCACATGTATGTCTTCAACCTGACATGAACCAATTTTTGTATGTGGTATTTGGTAGGGATTTAATCTTTTTTTTTTTTTTTCATTTTTCCTTCATATGGAAAAGCAATGGTCTCAATGCTTTTTATTGAATAATTCTTTCCCTATTGAGTTGTAATTCCTTCTATCTGATGCATCTAAGTTTCATACATATGTACGTGGATCCGTTTGGGAACTTTTTATTATGCTGTCCCAATCACGTGGTTTTAATTATCTCGTTTTAAAGAAATCTTGTTATCTGGCAGGGAAAATCTTTTTCCTTGGTCTTTTGAGAGTGTATTCATCTATATAAATTTTAAAATATTTTCTAATAATTGATGATTTTTGTTTCATTGCACTAGAATCAGAGAAAGTGTTCTAACAACTGCCCCTCCACACACACACACATTTAGGGTCATGCAGATCCATGGCCCCATCCCAGAGACTGATTTCATGGGTAAGAAGTGTGACCTGGACCACTGAGTTTCAGGGTCTCCTCAGATGATTCCAGTGTCTCCACAGTCCCTTCAAAGTGGGCTTGTTTGAAAATCTTATCTCACTCGTCCAGCATGTCTTACCCCAATGAGACCCCCACCATCACTAATGTTCCCTCCACAGCTAGTCTGATTTCTCTTTGTTGTGGCTGTAATAGCTTTTATCTTTATTCCTGGTGTTCTGTATTTGATTATATGGATTCCCCGTGTGGATTGATTTCTTGGCCTGTTTTGGTTTATCCACCGTGGTGTGTGTCCCTTTGAGTCTCTCTATCCGCATTCAATTGTGGGTAGCTCTGCGCCCTTACCCCTTTACATGATCTCCTCTGCCCTCGCATCCAGGCTTCTGAACAGAGCTCCTAGGAGATGCACGAGGAAGCCTTTTCCTCTCCTGTGTGTCTCTGAAATTCTTTCATGCTCTTTACCTCTGTGTGTCTCTGTACAGCACTCTAGGTGAACTGCTTAATGTCATAGCCCCTCGTACTTTAACTTTGTCTTGTCATAGGTTTATTCAGTTTGTTAAGTTGTTAAAAGCTAATCTCCATGTCAAGACATATTATTATTTCCCGGGGGTAATTGGCCAGTGTGCCAATTTAATTTCAGACTTTTGTGGTTGGGTTAAATGAATGCTATTTCTTCCTTTACCTCTTTGAAGCTCTTAAACATCCTTGTGTTAAAGTCATTTCATATATTTCAGTCATTTCTATTAATTATTCCATCGTGTTGAGAGCAGGGTTGCTTGACAGACTTAGTAACAAATGGAAAGAAAAAAGAGGATGACCAGTTAAATTGGAATTTTAGATAAACAATGAATAATTATTTTTACTGTAAGTGTGTCCCATGCTATATTTAAGACACACTTTAAAAGATTTTCATGGTCCTCCACTGTGTGTGTCAGCTCTCGGCTTGTGCTAGCACCGGTGGAGCCCTGTGATCTGTATTTTTCATAATATACCATGATGATTGTGACATGTATCCAACTTGAGAGTGACAAGTCTGCACTACACGATCTTCCCAGATGGGGGAAGAGTTATTCCGCATCGCAGTTTGTTGGCTAGTTTCCTTAATGTTAATTTTTCTCATGTGATTTGTAATGATAGTTTGTAGTTTAATCATAAGTAGGTTATTTCCCAAGTTTTCCCTGTTTTGTTCTCCCTGTCTGGTGCCCCTAAGTTAGCCCCGATCTGGTCTCCTGGGATCTCGTCTAGACGTAGCCCTTGCACTGGTGGCTTGACTTTCACGGCAATGCTGGGGACACTGCCAATCCTGTCCTCAAGCCAGTGGGCAGTTTGACCCAGGGACTGGTCTGCAGCTTTAGTTTCATTTATAGCTGTGCCTATTTTTGGTGTACCTGTTGTTTCTTGTTTTTGAACTGCACTCAAGCTATTCAGAGTAAGTGTGTGTGTGTGCACGTGCATGTAATCATCGATGTGTTTAAAACAAAGAGTGAAGGTTCTAAAGTTAATACTATCTTTATGAGAAAATTTTCTAATTCCTGTTTCTTTAGTCAATGGTTTGTGGCAACCAAAAGTATAATAAAGGATTTTGAAATATGGATGCCCTCTATGAGAAACTAATGACACCCACTGTGTGGATAAGTTTGGCCACTTGCGGAAAAGAGTAAGTGGGGAGGAAATGTGTGACTTAAGAGTCAAGCAACACCCTGAATCCAAGTAAGATGCTGATAGAGAGAGGCAGGGTTGAGATAAAAGCGTGACTCAGGTAACTTAGATTTAACCTCTTGAACAATACTCTGAAGGAAAATTGTAATACTGGTAGAATTCTCATCGCTAAACTCAGAATGGGGATCCCATGGACCCGGAATGGGTGTTTCCAGCCCTGAGGAGACCACACAACTGCACATTTGCTTGGTGGACTCACCTTGCAATAGGATGGGTGCACTGAGCTACAGAAACATTGGTGAACCGGCCTTGAAGGCCGTCCATTGCTATAGGCTGAACTGTGTCGATCCGAAACTCATGAGTCCTGAACCCCAGCACATAAGGTAACTATATTTGGACATAGAGTCTTTAAAGAGGTAATTAAGGTACAAGAAGGTCTTATGGGCAGGCCCTAATCCAATCTGACAGGTGTCCTTATAAAACGAAGAGATTTGGACACAGATATACAGAAGGAAGACTGTGTGAGGAGTCCGTGAGAAGGTGGCCATCTGCAAGTCAGGGAGAGAGGCCTCAGAAGAAACCTACTCTGCTGACACTTTAATCTTAGACTTCTAGACTCCAAAACTGTCAGAAAATAAATTTCTGTTGTTTAAGCTACCAGGTCTATAGTATTTTGTTATAGCAGAGCTAGAAAACTAATATATCCATCCAACCCTTGCACTCTGATTTCAGACTCCTGGGGTAAATTTCTGGTGGCAATTAGACCCCACGCGGTTATTATTATGGGGAAAGAAGGTACTAACCAGATAACGTGAGAATTTGGCCCACTTGTCAGCTCTGTTTCCCACTGTGAATTAGTTATTCTGTTTAATGCATCAGTTTTACAAGCATGTTTAGGATGGATCCATCTTTGACTTGCTTTCTTACTTGTAAATGCTGTGAAATTGAGTTTCTGGGCTTGCAGAGCCCCTTTCACACTGGAATGTTTTGACCATGTCTCCTGTTGTGTAACATGAAGTAAGTATTCAGTTTTTAACATTGTTTTTCCCTAAGAAATGTGCACAACAGAAAGTCTCATCCCGTTCTCAATCCCTTCCCTACCTGAAACTTTGATCAAAGAAGGGATGGGAAAGTGGGATAAGGTTTGGGTACAGACTGAGGACCTCAGGTGTTCAAATGACTTAGTCAAAACAAACAAACTTAAACCCTAGTAGTTTATTTTTAGGCTGCACTAAATATCCTGAAAGTCACTTTCATTTGACTATATAAAGATAGTAGTATCCAAACTTTTGCCTTGGCAAGGCTATGTTGGCACATAGATCAGTGGGGACAGAAATAAAAACAGCTGAAGAGGTGAGTAATTGTACCAAAGTCACACTGTGTACTTGGACTTGACAGCTTTTGAATGAAAGCTCCTATTATATTGAGCTAGCCTCATGAGCCAGCTTGTTTTTCAATGATTGAAGGTAAAGTTTAGTCAATGTCTTTTTTTTTTTTTCTTATTATGGGGAAAAATCAATAGTTTTCACTTGAATTTTCATTTATGTACAAATAAGATCTTACTGGCTAGAAGTTTTGAAACTTCATATTTTCCCCTTTGTGTTCAATGATGTTGAACTCATAATGATAGCACTAAAATGAAAAGTGTGTGTGTGTGTGTGTGTGTGTGTGTGTGTGTGTCTAGGTGCCATCCTACTCACATACTTAAACATTTCCAAGTCACTATTCAGAGAAGTGAAATTCAATTGACAGTAAGAGAGCCCTGCCATCCTCCAACTTTTAATTTTTACAAGTCTTCAGAATAGTAGTTATGCCTGTGTCATGGCAGAGGGAGGCTGACCAGGGGAAACAACTGGATCCCATGGCTGTGCCCATGGGGAGAGGAATGTGAGTCATGTTTCTGCTCAGGAAGCTGACCTTGGGCCAACCTCCTCCTGCTTTTGACTCACTCCACTCTGTTCATCTAACCTTCTGGGTCCTTTCTAGGTATGTGGACATGGTGACTGGGCCGTGACAGCACTGCCCAAACAACTCGATAAGGTGTCATAACCTTGGCTCCTTACCGAGTTGTGTGTGCAGTGCTGCCAATGTAAACACACAGTGGCAAGTTCATGAACTTAACTGTCAGATTTTGGGCACAATGACAGGTCTGATGGCCATTCCAGAAAAAGAGTTCCAAAATTGCTTTGAAGGATGGCCTAGGCACTGGTGTCGGTGCACAGCTTCCCCAGGGGAGGACTTCGAAGGTGACCATAGTGACATTCGGCATTGAGGTGTGTTGCACTTTTTCTAGATGAGTTCATGAAATGAGTTGTCCAGCTTGTACAGTATCCCCACAAAGACAAAGATGCTGTCTTAGGAAGCTGGGCTCTGGATCATAGGAACTTTAATCTGAATGCAATAAATAGAGAAAAGAGGCTGATTTGTGAGGGTGAAGATGAGGAAACGAGGTTACTTTTATTACCTTTAAAACGAGATTGCAAGGTGGTAGTTTAGAAATAATATTTTACCCAAGGAAGTTTGAGAAATGTTGTAGATATGATAGGGATTTGAACCCGTAGTTTTCTGTCTCCGTTGGGATCTGGCCTCTCAAACTCCCACACAAATGCAGCGGTGTAGCTGAGGTCTGCTCTGCCCCGGGGTCAGGACCTGGTTTAAATCCTGGCAATTCAGTGTGGACAGTTACTATTATTTGGGCAGACTTCTCATTGACATTCTTCTATCATGTCAGTACACAATCTTTAAACAATATACATTTCACCTCTGGACTTTTAAAAATATATTTTCATTCAAAGCAAAGGCATAGATGTGACCATCTTAAACCTTCCTTGGGTGCCCCTCATGCAAAAAATCTGCTCATCACTTGTCCAGATCTAGATAATTCCACCTTCTCTTTTCTAAAATACTGTCCTTGAAATCTCAGCTCCTCTTAAATTTTGTATCATTTTTTCTGACACTTTTCCACTATTTTGCTACCCTTTTCAAGTATGACAATACTTGAAAATAAATAGCATCGTATAACCGTAGGTGGATTTTATTTTAATTTACAGAAGTTGTCTCACAGTTCTAGATCAGAGAGTTGGGGTTTAAAATATTTCTAGTTCACTGAGATATGTGTGCCCCGTGGACCATAAGAAGGGAATCAAGGGTTAAATGAGGGGAGCCACACTCCTGTTTTCCCTACTATTTATTTCCTAGCAGACTAGCTGGCGTTGAGGGGAGACTAGTAACCCCAAGTGGGAGCAGGGAGGTGGCCTGCAAGGAGTGCTAATACTTTTTCGATCTAACCTGTAAATGCTAACAATACTGCATTTTGGACCAAAGGTGTGTCTCAAGTCACCAGTTAGCCTCTCCTTAGAACATTGTTGAAAATTTAACCCTTATGCTTCAGGTCAGCACACTTTAATTAAGTGCTGATTAGGTGCCGGGCCATGGGCGTGGCACTGGGTGATATGAAAATAAAGAGAAGACAGTGGCTGAGCTTAGGAGTGCCCAGTCTTTGGGGGTGGGGTGGGGAACTAGTAAACAGAGCACCTTGCCACGATGCGGTTCATGTCCAGTGGGGGCCCCTGGGCAGGAGCAGAGTGGCCCCTAGTTTACGACTACAGGACGTTTTCTTCCCAATCCTCTGCAAACCCACTGCGAAGTCTCATCTATAGCTTTGGGAGAAACACAAAAGCACTCTATTTCTGTGTTTTACCAAAGTAATTTTATAGTTTTGAAAACATAAGTTAAAAAATGAACATAAAAGCTTCTTTATGCCTAATGCTTAGTAACTGTGATTGACCACTTTTTATACTTATCAAATCCCGGGAAATAGGTTTTAAAAAACTCATGTGCTGTTCTTGTTAAGTGAAATCTTAACAATACAGTCTTGTATTGTTTTGCTGCCACACTATGAACTGGGGATTTGAAAATGAGATTTTTCCACCGCAGTCTCAAATCCTGGTGAGGCAGTTTTAATTATGAAGGGATGTTTCTAAATTTATATCACAGTTTCCTCTACTGGTTTTACAGAGAATGAACCACTAGCATGATCTTTGAAGCAGGAGCAAATATATATGTGGGCTGGATTTTTTTCTAGTTAGCACACACATGCATGCACACACACACACACACATACACACACACACGTCCTTTATTTTCTTAGCAGAATGCAGATTTTAAATGGCAGGAGGGGGATACACATATATTCTGTAAGTCCGTGTGTGTATTTCAGGCTATTTGCACAAGCAACAATAATCAGAGCCACTTAGCTGGACAGCATATCCTAGGGCCAAATGATTAGCTGGAATTAAAGGAATTTGGATGTCAACGCAGTCTATTGGCAGCCCCTGGGCCACCATTAATCCCCAGGATGCTTTTGTCTCTCCTGATACTGTTTCCTCCTGGGCAGCAATTGCACAGAAAAAAAAGTCACATACACTATTTCCAGTTATACCATGAAAGATGGTGCAAACATTGGGTTTCTAAAACTTTCTCTAGAAATAGTGAATGCCTTTGCTTATAGCTAAAGTCATTTCATGTTAGCTTTTTAAGGAGAAAAAGAAAAGTTTCAAATTTCCAATTTGAGATACACGGGTGATAACAACTAACTTTGATTACAGTAAACCTAATCACTAGGTTCGCTTTGGCTTTAAAGGTATTGCAAATGGAGCAGAGATGTTTTCTGAAATAAAATTAATATGTTCCAGGATGGAAAGGCAGAAGCTGGTTAAATAATATATTTTTTAAAAACCCACTGGCTCTTTCCAAAGTAGCTAAATCAATTAGTGAATGGTAAATGCTACTTTTAAAAAGAAAATCAGCCCCCAATTTCTTGTTCAAAAGTACCGTTAGAAGTAGTGTTTTTGAAGAGTGACTGCATTCTTAGCTTGGAATGTAGAAAATGGTCAACATGTTTTGTTTTGTTTTTAATTAAATCAAAATTTCAGACTTTTAAGACCCATGAAGTTTTCCACCTTGAGCCTTGGTTGTTAAGACTGGAGGGCATTTTGCACAGCCAGTGTTTTATTTTCATACATAGCTGACTTTGTTTTAACCTGATCAGAAAGAGTAATGAAGAATATCAAATTCTCTGCCTGTGATGGGATATCTTCTTGTAACAGAATTTGTGGCAGAAGTTTGCCCTTACAATCAGTAAGATTTATAGTGCAGAATACTCTCTTGGTCTTCTTCAAGTTGAGTTTTCAGCAGGCTGATCAGACCTACCATGTTATGGCTGGATTTTTTCCCAGACCCACCTCATATGTGCTGCCATAGCGAGCACCAGAGGTACAATTTTAAATGGGACAGAAAACCACAGTACTGTCCCATTTCAAATGGGACAACTGGTCAGCCTGACTTTTAGATAATATCAGCTTCTCCCCACTGGCACGTCATCCTGTAGTGTGAACCTTTCCTTTTAACACTGAGGCTGGGGGCGGGGGATGGGCGACAAAGATAACTGGTTCCTGCTTGCAATAATTGGTTTGGTGTCGGCAAAGGGTAATTCATGTCTGTCCAGTGAGGACATCAGAAGGCACTGGGGTCTTAAGACGGCGCCACTGAGGTAGGGACAGTTTCCCTTTGGAAAGTAATTAGAATGAATGAGAATTCCTTTCTGATGATTGGGTGTTTAGAATTGGATGAAAAACACCGGCCCCATCATAGAAACCTGCTTTTCCTTGCTCAGCTTCTGTGTTCTGTTTAGCTTTTCAAAAGCAGTTCAATTTTATGTCAATAACTGATTCTACCAGATAAGATCTGATGATAGTTCAAAGGCACACTGCAGAAGAAAATGTCATCAACAGGCCGACGACATTGATGAGTGTCCTGAGCTGGAGAGAGGTGTCCTAATACATGCACACCAAGGCAGATGGCCTTATAACACAAGATCCTATCATAGACAAGCCGTGCTGTATTGAATTAATTTCCATTAAGAATGGAGCCCACTTGGACTTGGAATGAGGAACCAGCCTTTCAAGGATTAGGTGAGAAATGCTCTTCCTCTCCTGTGGGAGAGGTTTTACAATCTTTCTGATCAGGCACAGAGCTGTCGAATCTGATTCTGGGAAACTATGTAATCGCATTTCCAGCAAACCTTTGATGTACTCTGAGCTGAAACCACACCGTTACATTGTCATGAGAACCCACTGTTATTTGCCTCAATGAAAGCATTTTGTCACATTTCCTCTTGTTTCAATAATCCAACTTAAAAGGCGCAATCTTGAATGGACATGAGTCATGTTTCCTATATGAATTCCAGTTTTGGCTTCTATCAAAAAATTAGCATTTGTTTTCCACACATGCGACTCATTCCTTCTCATGTTTACCTTTTTTGTTGTTGCAATCATATCCAAAAGAAGACACTGAGAGAGAAGGCTTGTCTTGTTCTATGGCAAAGGTCAGTTGCGAAGGAATGAGTCATTTTGAGACATTTTATACTGCAGTGATTGGGACCCAGATGTTAAGTTTTTGTGGTCGAAGATGTCTGTGTGTCAAGTAGGGTGATGTGAGGGGTTTCCTTCACCCTGAAGTCTCATTTTTACACCCCCCCCCCATTTTTTCAGACGGGTTCACTGCGTTTAAGAGATTTATCTAGATTCAGTAGAATGGAAACTCTGCTAATTGGATGCTGGTCAGATCTGTAAGTGGTGGGTTGGCTTCTGGACCTCACCTCGACATGTGGATATTCATAAATCTAGAAGCTTCCTTAGTGAGAGCCTTTCCACAACCCCAATAGCAATCTTTTGATACCCTTGGGCCGGGAGTTTTTGACTCAACATCAAAACCATAGCAGTTACCATGGCAACTATCTGGCAATATCTCTATATCTCCCCCTAGGATAAGTGGGGTCTCTTGAGCAAAGGGTGAGGGCATTAACAGTATTATTTATTGATAGTTTACATTAAAAGGAATCACATTCCATCATCTCTTTGGTTCTTTGCTTACTGTTTGGAATTTTCTTCATTTTTAGTCTTGGTTTCCTGCAATCTTTGAAAAGTAAAACAATATATAAGAGCTATATAACCATAGAAAGCTTTAATGTGGCAAAATACTGTTTTTTTCCCAGTATATCTGAAGAAGATAGTAATTTTTCTAATACCTTTCCAAAAACCATTGATTATTAAACCAACGACAAACTCCTTAGCGGACATGTAAACATCTGAAGGCTTTCCAACCTTTCTAAGAAAATCACTTCGAGGGAATTGTGCACACCCTTCTTTCTCTGCAGTAAGTGAAAAATTAGGAAGTAGGAGATAGTAATTTATCTACCAGACAAGTTAAGCAAGAGTTTGTCATTTTATAGTTCAGTGGCAAATAGAATTTACAGTGTGGCATATTCTGAAACCCACTTGCCTTGTGAGGTCTCCGGATTGCTGGATATTTGACATTTGTCGTAGGCATGACGTTTGGCAGGGTACAAACATGGAATGGCTGTCAGCCATTCTCTATCAATTCTCTGTTTCTCATTCCTTAGTGAAATCTCAGGAAGAACCCACAGCTTTTGATAACTTGCAGTTATTTAAAAATCCGTGCCAGTGTCGTCTAGTCAGAGCTTCAGACCCATTCCTGGCTCCTTGCTACTCTGCCTTCTCCCAGAACCAGCCCCCCGCGCCCCAGGCCTGCCTCTGCCGGGGCCCCTCCTGCTGGCGACCCCCACCCCTCTTTGCTGAGGGCTCCTGTCCTCTTGGCTAAGGACAAGCCTGCGGTGCCCATTCGCCCTGGGGGAAATGTGCCCGTCCCTGCCAGGCCTGAGGATGCCCCTCACTCCGTCCTCTGTCTGAGGGGTCCACTGCCCAGGGCTGCACATGGCTGATGTCCACCCACAGAATGACAAACCAGCCCGTTCTCCGTGCACACCAGTTTTTGGTTTGGTTTTCTTGAAGGATTTCTTTCGTTTCCTTTTTGAAGGGAGAAGAGAGAGAGAGAGAGACAGAGAGAGAGAGAGAGAGAGAGAGAGAGAGAGAGAGAGAGAGAATGATGGGAGTTATGAGATTTGCCCTGGCGGGTAAATGACATTCTTTCCTTCTCTCTGAGACCTACCTGGGACGGGATGAGCAGAGGGGGTGAGGTGGCAGTTTGGATGAAAGCAGAGTGGGTGGGTTGTTTGTTAGTCAAGGAGGGGTATCTAGCCCTCGGTTTTGTATAAATTCCTTGAGAATGGGGGCAGGGGACACGCTTTTGCTTTAGTTTTGTGTCCCAGCTGTGTAGCTGAGGCAAGAGAAACAGGCCCACGTGGCATCCTAACACCTGTGCCAGCTGCCCTGGTACAGCCTCAGGCCGGGATCTCGCCACAGGCCAGCGGCAACGGGCGTCCTGACCCTGGGGACAGCACGTCTCCGCAGACGAGGGCGTGGGGAATGAGCGTGGCTGGATCTTGTCCCTGGCTTGGCAGGACAGTGCGAGCATGCTGGCTGGAGGGGCAGAGCCTGGTCTGACTGGCACTTGTCACTTCTGCTCCTGCTGTTCCCGCTGGGACGTCCTCTTGGCACAGGATTGATCCTGTGTCTGCGCCTAATAACCTGAGATAATTAGTCCAAGGAAAGAGGTGTACTGTCCCTGCTGGGCCCATCTGCATCGCCAGAGCTTGGGCATGGCTTTCCTCGGAGTCCAGACAGGGGAGGGCCCAAAGCACCTGGAGCTTTCCTCTCCTTCAGCTGCTTCACAGAAGGGCGAGCGCTGCGCCGCAGCCGCACATGTGATCGCGGGGCGCGGGGTGGGAGCGGGGTGCGGACCGGGGGCGGGGCTCGAGGCGGGGCGTGGGGCGGGGCGCGGGACCGGGGATGTGGGGACCGGGCGTGGGGCCGGGCGCGGGGCTGGGGACGGGACGCGGGGCGGGGCGCCGGGCCGGGGGTGGGGC
>PVJL010008090.1:0-70220 GCA_004026885.1 Lyroderma lyra | reverse complement strand
GGCAGAAAAACATTGAAATGTTCACCTGGGACACTTACATATCAGATAATTAGATAATTTTTAGTATAATTTAAAACTCGTTTTCTTTTTAAAATTTTTAAAATATGATATATTATGCAAAAATAATGCATTAAGAAGTAAATTACCAGATCTATAATTAAATCTGGATTAGAAAATGTAGTAGCTCTTTGAAAGTTAAAAAAAAATTAAATATTCCACTATATACAAACTAAAATATACAAAATATACTCAGTTCAAAATCTAGGGAGTTCCCTGGTGGTACGGTGGCTAGGCTTCAGCACTGTCAACACTGCAGCCTGGGTTCGATTCCCAGCCAGGGAACTACCCACATTAAAAAAAAAAAAAAAAAAATCTAACTGTATTGTGCTCTCAATATTTAAATTGTCAACCAAAGTATTTAAAAATCTAACGAAATATCTAGACTTTTGTTTATAAAACAAGAGTATATGCCTTGGGGAAAAAAATCTTAGTTCTTCTACTGTCACTAACTTTTCAGTGTTTTCTGTCCTATTTATAAACTCCTGACCTCCAAAGAGTCACCCCAAAAATAAAACTGTGAATGACCAATAATATTTAATGATAAGATACCAGGGTCATACTATCATAGAGCAAATTTACTTCTAAGTGATCTGAAGAGCATATGGTCTTTTAATACTATGTATTTCACTTACTCTAAAACCAGAAGAAGAGAAAAACAGAATTAAAGTTGACAGGAAAGAGAAAATACTGAGGGGCTGAAAAAAACCTGACTATTTAGTCTGAAAATGAATAGGGGAGACATCTCAGACTGAAAAATATATGGTAATATCAAACTCAAGCTCGACCTGTTTTTTTATCCCCACACTAATACTAATGCAAACTATTTGTTAAAGAAAGACATCTGCATTTGTGGGGTGAGCAATGTTAAAAAAGCTTTTGAGGCTTCGGTGCTCTCACCGCCACAGCCTGGATTCGATTCCCAGTCAGTTGACTGCCATAGTTGCTTTTGGCAGTCAACTATGACTAATTAGTACTGCACACTCTTGAAAAAAAAATATTTATAGAAATGTATACAAATAAATTTAAAGTTGAACACTATATCCAAATCAAATAACTTGATTTACAAGTAACTTATAATACAGAATTGCAATCAATGATTAGAACACAGAATATGCAGAAATTACCAAGAGGAATATTACAACCTCTTGGTTAATATTTTATGATTATTTACTATGCAAAGTTAGATTTACTGTGAAACTTAAGCTTCAGGGCCCTCATTTGTACTGGTCACTGTTTTAGAAGATTCAATTATCTTTCTAGTGTCTCTATAGAAAATAATGTTACAAAGTCATAATATGAAAATCTTTAGATGAGCATAAAGACAAAAAATATAGGAAAAATATAGCAGTGTAATAAGCAGTTAATAAACAATGTTATAATATTTTTCTGAATTTTGTGACATTTGTGCTATTTTTCAGGTTTTTAAAATAGTAACTTATGATTTATTTTCTCATTCTTAATATTTTTCATCTCTAATTTCATATTCATAATTCTTTATTTGTTCTTTTAAAAGCCCTTGTTGTTAAGCATTTTGAATATTGATAGAATAATTTAACCTGCCTGATACTTTTAATATCATTGTACTAAAGATCTGTTTAAAGATCTCTCCTTCTATCACAGATCTTAGGTATTATTCATCAAAAGTATAATATACAAAGGCATAGATAAAATTTCAGTGGAATTTTATTTAAAACTTTCATTTCTTAACATCTTATTTAGCCAGAGAGAAACAGTGATGAAAAGATTGAAATGGAAAAGAACATCTCACAGATAAATGGTATATTTATATAAAAATATGCATTTGCAGTGAGATTATCTATTTAAGCAGGATGGGATACAGCTAAACAGTAAGAACATAATCAAAAATAGTTCAGCCAGGTGTTGGTAACTAACAGTGGCTGACAGAAAACAAGAGACCATGGAATCAAAGAGGAAAAAAAATTATTAAAAAAGTAACCAAAGATAGTTCCTCAAAATGTTAATATAAGAGTTACCATATGACCCAAGAATTGCACTCTTAGGCATATACCCAGGAGAAATGAAAACATGTTCACACAAAAATGTGTACGTGAATGTTCACAGCAGCATTATTTATAACAGTCAAAAAAAGTAGAAGCAAACCAAATGTCCATCAGCTGATGAATGGATAAATAAAAAGTGATTTAACCATGTGATGGAATATTATCCAACAATAAAAAAGAATGAGCTACTGATACATGCTATCACATGGATGAACCCTAAAAATGCTATCCTAAGTGAAGAGGTCAATTACAAAAGGCCACATATTGTATGATTCCACTTACATGAAATATTCAGAATAGACAATCTATAAAGATACAAAATAGTTAATGGTTGCCTAGTACTAGGGTTGCTCGGTAGGAAATGGGGATTGACTGCTAATGGGTATGGGGTTTCTTTTAGGGAGGCAAAAAGTTCTAAAATTAGATTAAGATGATAGCTGCACAACCCTATGAACATACTAGAAAACACTGAATTGTACATTTTAAATGAGTAAACTGTATGCTATGTTAATTATATCTCAATAAAGCTGTCAAAAAAAAAGTCAAGATTAGAACATAAATGTGTCAAGGATTTTAAAGGAATGCCACTTAAAATGATAATTCTTATTTATTAGTGCCCACTATGTGCTAGGACTATGTTAAACATATTATATGTTATTTCTGATCTTTCAGCAATCCTAAATGGTGGGTTTATCAGGTTAAATGTTATATATAAATTTAACAGATGAAGAAACTGAGAAATAGGGAGGATAAGTAACTTTACTAAATACACACAGCTAATCAGTATGAGAACCAGGATTCTAAACCAGGGCTGTGACTACAAAGGTCTTTGACTCTATCACCCTTTTCTATCTTAGAAACAACCCCAGGAACCTTATATCAATAGTCTAGTTCTATCTATATCCCCTTCCAGAATTAATAGTCTGTGACACAAAGGACATGGTGTTTAACATATAAACTCAGCCTGCTCAAGGCACCAGGTGTTCCTTCTTGGTCACACCACACTCTGTTTATCACTACTGTCTCAGTCAAACTTTGGACCTGATTAATCTTCTCAAGCAAAACTCTGCGATAAAATTACAATAAAGGGTAGCTGCTCAGGTATCAAATGGTGTTAAGAATCAAATAATGGGAAGGAAATATTTATTAAGAGCTATTTTGTGCCAAATTACTGAACTATGATCTGAGATTGTATGATCTGGGGTAAATGATTAAAAGGAAGTCCCTCTCCGAACTCTACCCCCAAACCCCTCTACTGTTTGTTTCTCTTCTGTGAACGGTAATTAGATGTTCTATGGGTAACTGTGGTCTCCCCTAAGAGTTGTATAGAACTGGTGTTGATCACAAGTAAGAAGTGGGACCTCTCCCAGATATAACTGTAAGCTGGATAGAGAACCTCTTTTTTTTTCCCTGGACCTTCTCCTCTGGGTTTATTTTAGAGCAATCTGGAGATGCTGGAGGCACTCCCAGGTAGAAGAGTTAGAGATGGCTTCCACCACCAGGAGGCAGATTTATGTGCTGCAGTCAAGAAGGGAAGTAATCCAACAGAAGACCACAAATCGAAGAGGAGTTTTATCTTGTGAGTCAAATTATATAGAAGTATACTAGTAACTCTGTGCTTATTTCCCTATTGAATCTCTGAGCCTGAGCCTTTTGTAAAGTATTATACTAAATGTTCCAGCCTGGTTTCAACTGTGTACTACAGGAATATTAAGAGAAGACTCACCCCTGGGACAGAAAATTAAAAAGAAAGCAACACTCCCTGATGTCAGCAAGAGATTACCCAAGGGAAGATGAATCTTTGGGAACAAAAGTCCTTGTTGTGAGCTCCAATGATTCTGCCATGTGCAGAATCTCCTAAAGCCAATTCTGGAGGATCCTGGCCTTTATTTATTAAGATAGAAAGCAGTTTTTTATATCAAAAATGAAACTTACTGATTCCAAAATCCATATTCTTATTGGCTGCTGCATCACACTGCCTCTGAAATGCTATTAATAGAAAACTGTTCAGCAAAAGTATGGGAGAGAATCATTTAAAAAGGAGATGGAGGAGGAAGACAAAAAGGGAGAGCGGGAGGGAGAGGGAAAGAGGAGGAAAATGGAAAGGGAAGAATTTAGGCAAAGCATAAAAATTCATTGTGGCTTGAATGTCAAAGATGGAAATATTTAAATTTAATATATGCATTTATTATATATGGATAGTAGTCCCTGATATACAGTTAGCATTTGGTATGTGTTAATTCCCTTCCTTAGGAACAAAGACAAGAGCCATGTAGAAAATTACTGTCCTAAGTTTTAGCTTTTGAAAAATTTCAAGTGTAATGATTATAGAACAGATATCCAACAACAAAAAAACTCTACTGAAAAACTATTCCATAAAAGAACCCAGAATTGTGGCGATTATAGTTACACATCAGTTCTGTTTCAAACAAAAAGGGGAACACACTATTTCACTTCTCCAAAATATTTAAGTGCAAAAAATATGCAAATTCATGCATTAACTGCAAAATCATTTGCTTTCTTTATTTGTTATACTTTACAACAACAAGGTATAATATCTTTTTGTATCTGCTAAAAGTCATAAAGACTCAAGGCACTTCAGATTTCAGACGGCTTATGTACAGGTTCCCTTGCAAAAATACCCTCCCAACGAACATCTGCCAAACCCCTTCCTGTTTTTCAACCTTATGTTTACTTTCACATCTGCTGCAAAAAGATAAAAGCAACAATGGAGACTCAACCACATGACCTTGTCCTACCAACCTGGAAATGAAGCTGTGAAGCCAGAGTTGCTGTGAAATGGGTCTTTAAACACACAGGCTTAGAAATGTTACAGTGTAAGTCTGAATCAAATCAGATAAAACAATGACAGAAAACCATATAGTATATTCCTATATAGCTATATTTATTTATATATAATAATCCTATATTAATAAATAACCAATTGAAGTAGAAAATGGTATGGGTCAAGATGCAAAAGATTATTCTTCTTAACCAAAGACTATTCTCACCTATCTCCACGAGGTCAGATTTTTATGAAAGGGAAAAGAAAACTAACATTTATGGAGTATCTGTATGTGACAGGCACACTGTAAGGTTTGTTTTTGTTAGTTATTACTATGTATTCTGTGTAATGTGGGTATTATCCCCATTTCACAGAAGAGGAAACTGAGGCATAGAAAAGTACTTACACAAGATCACAATCATTAAGGAATCATTAGCTTTGACTAATGATTAGCCTACATTCAACTCGCCTTCCCCACTTGCTCATGGACATGTTAAGTAAAGGTGCAGCAGTAAAGAATGAAGCCAATTTTCACTTGTTAGTTGTGCAATTTTGAACAAGTTAATTAACTTTTAACCCGCTACTAAAAATGTAAAATGGGATTAATCATCCCTACTTCATAGGGTTGTGGTGAGGCTTAAATACAAAAATAATGGCTAACATTTATCCAATGCTAGACACTGTTCTAAACACTTCACATATATTAACTCATTTCATCATCATAACCTTAAAAGGTACTTTTTATCATCCCCATGTTATATAATGAGTAAATTAAGGTACACAAGTAACTTGCCTAAGGTTACCAGCTAAAGAGTGACACAACTAGAATTTAAAAGCGGGCATTCTAGCCCTGGAACCCACACCTTCAATACCTATGTCATACCTATAAAGCACACAGGACATACCTATAAAGCTCATAATAAATTATCAATAAACACTAGCATTATTATTTTACCTGGTATATAATACCACCCAGTAAACAGTAGCTGAAATATGTTAAATCAAGTAAGAGCCAGAATTTTAACCCAGGTTTTACTCTGCATTTTCCATAGCTACATGTCTATCCATGATACAACACCTCTGTTCCTAAGTTGTTTGTGCATGCCTAGTCATTTCTACTAATACTAAATCATTAAACTTCCTTAGGGCAGGGGTCATGCCTTCTACATTTTGTGATCACATACGCTCACAGTGTCTTGCTCATTGTAGATAATCAATTAATATGTATTAAAGGATCATGCCATTCCTCTGCTTGAAATCTTCCCAAGAATTCCTGACCTCAGTCTATAGCATAGCCAACAAGGCACTATATGAACAGCTGCTCTTTGTCTGACCTACAACCTCTCTGAACTCAACTCCCACCATTTTCCCCTATCCCGCCATGCTGGTTTACTTAATGTTTCTCAAACATACCACACGTGCTTAACCTCTGTACATGTTGTTCTTCTGCCTGGAATGCTCTTTCCATATACCACTCAGGACTCTGCTCAAGAGTTACCTTATCAGAGAGGTCATCTCTGACCACTCTGTCTAAAATACCTACCCCACCTCCCTCTTTGTCCTCTTATTCCTGCTTTCCCTAATCCTCTCTAAAATCTTATATTTTATCCCTGATTTGTATACTTGTTTATTTGTCTTGTCCTACTAAAAGGTAAGCTCCACAAAAACAGATACTTCTAATATACTTTATTCACTACCCCAGTGCACTTAGGACAGTGCCTGGTAAGCAGCAGATGATCACTAGATATTTATTAAATTAATAAATGATAGATGTATATCTATTGTTGTGTAACACATTCCCCTCAAAACTTGGTGGCTTAAAACAACAAACATTTACTATCTCAGTTTATGTAGGTCAAGAAGTCAGGCATGTCTTCACTGGGTGCCTGTGGCTTGCAGTCTCTCATGAAGTTGTAGCCATGCAGTCATCGCAAGGATCGAATCTGCTTCCAAGCTCATTCACATAGTTACAGACAGACCTTGATTTCTCACCATGTGGGCCTCTCCATAGGCTGCCTAACATTCATAAGATATGGCAGCTGGTGATCCAAGGAACAGGGCAGAGAGAGTCCAAGATGAGCGCCCAAGACAGAAGCCACAGCCGTTTGTAACCTAATCCTGGAAGTGACACTCCACCACTGGTATAGTCTAGTAATTAGAAGTCAGTCACCAGGTCCAGACCATACTCAAGAAGAAGGGATTACACAAGGACATGAATACCAGAAGGCAGGGATGATTGGGGGCCATCTTAAAGGCTGCCTACCACAGTAGGCATAATAAAAATCTTTTTAAAACAAAAAACACACCTTGACCTTTGGTCATCTGATATATTCTTTAGTATATTTATTTAAATATGATGCTATGATTATTATGCATTCATTCACCTCAATGCTTGTCTTTTCAATCTTATAAAACAACAAAGGAAATACATGAACTATTGAACATTTCTTGTTAACCAGTGTTCAATAATGGTCATATTAGAAATAATACAACTAGTAAGGATATATCAACAAAAATACTACATGGAGAAAAAAAGAAGTATTGGATGAATCTTGCTAAGTAGATCACATCAATCTTTTTAAACTATGGATTGGATATAGTTGATATTATGAAAATACTGTTCATTTTCTTAGGTATGATAATGGTATTGCAGTTTATGTAAGATTATTCTTAGGAGAGTCATACTGAAGTGTTTTAGGAGTGAAGTATTTATATCTGCAACTTACTTTCCAAAAAAATATGATATATACACACATACAGAACTATAACCCAGGTCTTAAATCTTAATTATCTTGGAATTCACACTCTCACTTCACCTCTGTATGTCTAGTGTGTCCCCTAAACTATGTATCTAGCTACTTTACTCAGCAATATCTGTGTTTGGCGGGGGGTGGAGAGGGCAATGAAAAACATTACCTTTTGCCCTCCAGAAGCTGGCAATCTCATGAGGAATACCAGTTTTATATGCCAATATAAAATAATACATGACAAATCTGATATGGAACAAATAAATGTTGCGGGAGTTTAAAAGAGAACAGCAATAACCCTTCAGACAATAAAGTATCTTTGAAACCTCTTTGCTCTAACAGGTTTCTTATTCTTGGCCTCCTTTCCCTTAAGTACTTCTTAACTTTATCTACTTGGCAACAACTGACTACTTCCTACCTAACAAAATTATATGGAGACTATGTAAACATAAAATTCATGTTTTGCCTGTTTGGAACAGAGGATATTATTTTTAAAATACAATACTGTCTACAATTTCACTGGAAAAAACACTAAATACACTATGTGGATTTTGCCTTCAAAAACAATTGTGTTATTTCAAATGTTGAGGATACCAGAAAGCTTGAAGATTTAAAAATAATGTCACAAAGAACTCATTTCCAACACCAGATGGAAAGAAATTACTCTAAAGACACATGTGTGGGAGGACATAGATACAACATCATATGAGACCGTGCAAAAGGTTTATATAATTACATAATACCATCAAGATTAGCAGGATTCTGCAGGTAGTAAGTTAGCAACAGTATCAATTCTCTGAATCATTAAAAAATATAAAAGGGCAAGAAACAGCAAGTGGGTGGTTAGCAAAAAAAGCCTTCACTTTAAGCTGCCTTCTGTGTGTCTCTTATTGCACACTGAAATGGTTGGCAGGTAAAATTTGAGGGCTTAAATCACTGGAGCTCTTAAGAGTTCTGACAGTGTCCATATGGTCAAAACTTGGGAGGGGGTGCGGGGGGAATGAATTTCAACAATCTGTACCAAGTATATTATTAAGGTGAAACATTTTTCACTTGAATATATGTAGAACTTCAAACTGGTAAATTAAAATACATGCTTGACATATAAATTAAAAGAGTACTTCTTTATATTTTATTTTTGTACTTAAAGATACACCGTTAAGATCTGATTGTGTTAAAATTATTCTAATAGGGTTACTTAATTTATGTAAGCATTAAGTAATGGCTAAAAAGCAATCACAAATGAAGACTGGCATAGCAATATACATAAATTACCAAAAGCATACATTTCTATTACACTTGTGAGTCACAGGCTTAAATTTAACCAATTCAAAATAACCCTATGCTTTAATGTTATTAAATCTCCTAGAGTTTCTCACTCAAAACTATTACATCCTAACTTTTTTATGGTTTAATGCAGATAGTATCAAATTATAAAAGTTTTCTTATTGAATATTAATGTAGAAAGTATCTAAATCTCAGTCTGTATTATGTCCAGTTAGAGGGCCTACCAAAAATTGATTTGGATTAGGATAATTTTTGTAGAGGACAGAAGGTACAAAGACCAGGCAGGTTGCATTTTCAAATCACATTTAATTATAGGAGTGTATATTATATCATCCCCATTTTACCTTATTATTTCCACCTATTTCCAAAAAAAAAAAAAAAATTTGAGGTGTTCCTAATCTTATTAATAGGTAATGTTAATAAACAGAATTATAGATATACATTGAATATAGATAGAATGGCATTAGATAACAGTATTAACAGAGCATCTACTGCTTCTTCTAATCTTATTTATCAATATAAATATTTAGTCATAGTTCCTATATATTCCATCAGACAATCTTGCCTCTTCACACTCACTCTGCCAAGATCACTTTAACTATATCCAAGCTCCACTCCACATAGCTCAAAAACAATTTTAATTTCTACAAATGAGATTGCCCTCAGAGCTGAGAATGATAGAAGAGGGCCTAGATTAATTGGGTAGAAGTGACTCAAAGAGCCATCAAGCATGGAAAGGCAAGAGTAGCAATTTCATAAACACAGTTTAATCCATTATTTTTCTTGGAAATAATCAACAAATAACTGCAAAATGAAAACTGGTCTTAATAAATGCAATAATAAAATAATAAAATAAATAAATACTGATTCCAGAATGGGTCTGGAATTTCTATATAGAAGGGACTTTTAAGGGTAGGATATTTATTTGGTGACTTTGGGAGCAAGCTGATGAAGGTAGGATAAATTAAAGTCTCTCCAAGCACATCATTTCTTGAATTGTATTGGCCACACCCATGGTATGTTGCTTTTCTTCAAAGTTCAAGGAGCTAGCCAATTTATTTTTGAATACTTCAAAATGGTACAATCTCATTTAAATAAAAATAATTAGCAAAAAATAGTGTAAACAGGCTTTGAGCATAATCAAATTCTCCCACTAAACTTTCATAAAACCAACACTTGAAGTAGTACCAGTGAGGTAGTTAATTCTAAGTAAAATCAGCACTCTAAATAAAATATCAAAGGTCCCCATTCTAAGGCCTCCAATTTCTGAATACTGTTCATTACCATAACTTTTTTCTTTATCCTTCTCACTGTGTAGGCATTAAATAGCAGCAGAGTAAATCAAAATACTAATCTAACCCACTATGTACACCAGAATATTTGTTATACTGCATTTTACTGAACACATCACAAGTCCACTCATAAAAAGGACACACGGTAAGTAACCAATGACATACCAACAAACATAAATAAACAACAAAAATTAATATATATATTTGGAATCTGACTTTTCTCTAACTAAAAGCTATTATAAATGCAATGAATCAATTACCTTGCAATAATTCTAGACTGCCTACATAAATACAGCCCATAACTGATCAACTCATCATGTTATTTTATAACTCCTAAAAGTTTTTAACTTTGGGGACGTTATTCAGAGAAAAATGTTGTTAGCATTATTATTGTTATCTCACAAATAAAATAAGGTGATTCCATGCTCAAGCAATAGTAGAAAACTAGCCCTTTAGTGGTAGCAATAAATCTGCATCTCCATATGCATGTGACCAACCATGAATTTGATGAGACTCGTGGAAAAATACACTGGCAGCATTTGCACTGGCGTGGTTTTTAGATAACAGGGAAACTATGGTCTAAATGTATGCTCCTCTTGATTTCAGAACCAAATTCAGTCCCCAATAGCCATTGATAGTTTAGTTATAAAATCAGATCACCAATATTAAATTGGATTTAGACATTCAGAAAACATAAGCAAGCCCTATCACATCACAAATTAGAGACTGCATATTTTAAATCATAATCTACTGGTAAGCCTATCAACATACAGAGAATTCAAGAATCCCTTGACTAATAGGCAATGCTTCTGACTAGCTTAACTCTAAAGCTTTCTTAGGAAAAGGAAGAAGGAAACCAATTAGCATCGTTAGCACACTACCTCCCATAATATGAATTTGTTTAAAATTAAGACCATAAACTAAGGAATGAGACAGAAGGCTAGTTTTGTAATTTCCAGAAATGTGGAACTCAAGCTGCTTATAAGACACGGGTGAACTTAAGTGTGGCGCACAAACCTGACAAAACAGAATCACAGGAAATATAGGTTAATATCACAACAAAATGCTACAACCATTTTTTTCAGAGGAGACAGGAATCATTTTAAAACACTTATTAACTTACATACTAGCTTAGAAGTGTTTCTTAAGGAAAAAAAGGAGATAAGATGAAAGCACTTTTAAATATTCAAAGAGGAAGATTTGTATATTAATATTATATAAATTACATATTATTTTATATATTATATTGATAAACCTATTTAAAACATAAAGAGGAAGATATGTATATTATATATATTACAAGTTATTTTATATATTATATTGCTAAACCTACTTTAAAACATAAACTTATTCAACATATCTACTACTTGAATACAAAAAATATGATTTGAGTGTTTAATAAACAGTCAAGAAATGTTGGCCCCCTAGAACATCAAGAAAAAGAGATGCAAAAGGCAAGCAGAGACCCACCTAAAAGATAAAACTTGCTTCTACTGGCATAGTCTATTTGCTGACAGCAGGCATTTCCAAGCATTAAAGTTATCAACTGGTAGAGTTCTTAGCTCTGAGTAGGATGGAAAAGCCAGAGGCGTTCTTAATCTACCATCAACCATCACCTACCATAAGGCAACACACATTCATGGAGCATGTAGGACCTAAATCCTTTTAACAAATACTAGTTAAGGAAAATTCAACTAGCTGGCCCTACTAATGAAGCTCAAAACAAAAAAACAAAACAAAACAAAAAAGAAATTCAAAAGAAAACAAAAAAAAAACCATTAAGTTCCTCAGACATAGGGAACTTTTCCCCAAACCTCAAATTATTAATATATGGGTCATTTTTAAGGTAAAAGAACTGAAAACAGGAGGAATATATATAACAAGCACAGAGGAAAGCATGGGTTACTACCGAGCAATTCTTTTTAGTTGGAAAATGTAAGTAATAAGAATAAAAGTAGAAAGGTAGATCGGGGCCATATTATGCAAGGACTTACCTATAAGCTATTTGGTATAAAACACTTGATAAATGTTGGGAGCATTTTGGTGAGGCCTGATGATTAAAAACATTTATTTCTAACCCTGAATTCAATTATACAAGGGAAAAAAGTGTAGTTTTGCTACTAGAAGAGAAAGGAATCGGGTTAGCCCACTGAGTTTGAGTCTACCAGTGAGTTCACTTTTAACAGTGGCAAAGATATAATGTACATCAGTTTCCCCAGGGATATGAATGCCTATCTTTACCTTAATTATAATCTTCCTGTAGAAAACACTGAATAACACCTTGAGTCCAAGGCAATCTGATGTTTAGTTATTATACCCATTTTTAATGTCATTTATTGAGCATGCCAGATACTCTGCTGGGTACTCTATATGAATTATATTCCTAACACCCCAAGAAACTTTTTAAACCAAAAACTATACAGCTAACAAAGAACTTATGTTTCCAATGTACAGAAAAGGAAAATGAAGAGTATGTCAAGTTTCCATAAAAAGGTTAATGCTACATTCACAAAATTGGGATGAGAAGAATTACAGAAAGGAGATACACTATCTGCTTGATTAAAAGGGTCAAACCAACTAAAATATTTTCCAGCACTGAGAATACAGAAAATAGTAATGAGCAACAGCATTAAGTACAGTAACATCCTCAAGAGAGTATAAATCCACTGTAATAATATCCAAGACACAAGACATAACCGTTTCTTACATTTTTCCCTAAAAACAAAAAAGAACAAAATAGCAGCTGTGAAATCACCCAGACTACTAAAAAAAGCTCAGCATCTTTGGGGAAAAAAAAAAACCCAAACCCAACACTATCTCCTAATCAGCAAAACATGCCAAAAACCGACAAGTCTCCACAGACTAGTCATTTATGGTAGGGTTCAGTTAGAGAAACAACAGGATGACAGTCGCTATCATGTGGCCAGAAACCAATCCGTCAGCAATTTGTTTCACGTGAGATCACTTTCTCTCTCAAGAGAATGCCTGACCCCGGGAAGAATAAACCTGTTTTGGCAAACCCCCACCAGGAAGAATAGCCTGCTGATGAATCTCAGAGGGCGAGCCTCCTCCAGCCAGCCTCTCCACAGGTAAAAGCAGCCCGGCAAGCAGGAGGAAATATTTCCAAGCCGACAGATGCCGAACTGAAAAAGGAGGTCACGACGCTGAGAGAAAAGATTTAACCCTTTGGCAACGGGGACCGCGAGGACGAGGAAAGCGCATCTGAGTCCTCGGGTTTGGAGAGTTTTTTTAAGGATGCGGTATCCATGGCGGGAAGGCCTTAAAGTCCTCGCTGGACTCCTTCCACCCCTCAGATTGTGCCCGACTTCTCCAGGCAGCCCGGCTACCTCGTCGCCGCGAAGAAATCGCTCTGCGGCTGCACCCAACACCTTCACCTCCCGAAACCTGCAGTTCCCCCCCATTTGGTTTCCTACCAAGGCTCCTGCCCCCTGTGCAATGATTGACAGACCAGACGGTGCTGACTTCCCCGCGTCAAAAATATACGGCAAGCCTAACTTTGAAACGCTCCCCCAGATCAGCCCACGCCTTTCTCCCCAGGCCGGCCGCGTCCAGCCTCCAACCTCTCAGCCTTCAGCATGCAAAGGCCATAGAGCCCGCGCCCCGAGCACGGGGCCTGAGAGGAGCTGGAGACAAAGAGGCTGCGGCGGCGCCGAGGCCTCCAGGACCGTCCCCTCGAGGACAGCTCCATGCTCCCCCACATCCTGCTCGCGCGCCGCTGCCGCCTTGCCGCCACCTTGCCTCACCAGTGGCTCCGGAGCCGGGTCTCCCGCGCCCACTGCTGCAGCCGCCCGACGAACAATGGCAGGAGGAGGCGCTGGCGTCCGAGGTTGGGGCCCTCTGCGGCTCGCGGGCCTGCCGGCTGCAGGCGTACTGACTGACTGACTGACTGACTGACTAACCCACCGGCGGAGGGAGGGAGGGAGTGAGAGAGCTAGGGGCCCTGGCGCGCGCCCTCCCGCCTTCCCTCCGCAAGGCAAGGCCAGCCCGGCCCGCAGCCAGCCCGCCCGCGCGCACCCCTCCCCCTCTGGTCGCCACAACATTGTAGTAAATTTCTATTGGACAGCACAGGAGGGAAGGAGGGGGCCGGGTCCGCGGCCTGTCAGCCCATTGGCTGACATCAAGTTCTAGCTCCTCCGGTTTTCCCCCTCCTCTAAGCGGGTAAGGAATGGGGAGGGAGGAAAAAGAGGGGGAAAGGGAAGGGGCTGGGCACGTGTGCGCACGCGCAAGTGGAACCCGCTCTAGAGTCCGGGTGTCCCCGACCCCTGTGGCACCCACGTGTGAGGCTGTTAGTGCTCAGCGCGAAGGTGAAGCCCTTTCCACTCGGAGGAGGGCCAGGTGAGAGGCTGAGATTTGGAATCCTTAGGGAAAGCTGAGGTTGCTGCCAGGCCACTCCAGCTGACTGCCCCCTAATGCACCTAGTGACCTTGGTTAAGTCACTCAGCTTTTCTGGGCCAGGGTTTCCCCATCTACTAATTTGACCATCTCTAGGCACCATTCTAACTCTGACATTCGATGAGACTTGACCTCTCCTGGCAGCTGTGTAAGGCTTGAAATGGCAGCTGAATACTGTGGCCACACCAAGATTTCAGCTGTCTTCTGCGTTTTAAGGGTCTCCTAATTCCACCCTGGCACCCTTAAAATAAAAAAAAACCTGGCTGAACTTAGGGTTGCTCTGACAATTGCCTGATGTGGCTTTATTTCCTCTCAAAAGTTTGAGGCCCATTGAGCCTCCACATTTCCTGCGAGGTTGGTCTCTGAACAGGCTGGGGCCCCAGCAAGCAGAAAGAAGGCTCTGTTTTAAGCACGGTCCCATAAGGTAAGACAGGTTCTGGTATTCCCATTTTAGAGATGACGAAACCCCAGCAGAGAGGTTTAGACTTTCTAGGGTAAGAAGTCAGGCAATCTGACATCAGAACCTGTATATGCCAGCTACACTGTCTCCTGGTATCTAATCACAGCCCTCTCACATCTCAGCTCAGCCTCTAGAAACAGAGTACTGAGGTTCAGTTCTGAAATTCCAGCCCTCCCTAATTGTTTGGACTTCTCTGTACCTGTTTCTGACCCCCTAAAAGGAGATAATAATAATTCCTGCCTTGTAAGAATTATTGAAAGAATTAAATGAGTTAAATATGTAAAGGGCTTAGAACAGTGCAACCTCATAGTAAGAGCTATGTAAGTGTTAATTATTACTGCTATTCAGAGACTAAAATATGGACTTAGAGCTGTGGAGCTGGCTGATATAATAATGATATATTTGTTAAACACTCAACTGTTGTCAGCACTGAGCTGAGCACATTATATGAATTATCTGTTTAAAACATCCTGAGAACCCCTTGAGGACCACCTTACTCCCCAATCTAAAATAGCCTCCACTCACATACCCTTGCCCTGCTTTAATTTTGCTTCATAGCACTTCCTTCCACTTGACTTTCTACTATTAATATATATGGCAGAAGTAACAGCTAGACTTGAGTTATGATTTTATTACAAAATCATAATCATACATGCTGCAGAGGCTGCCATTGGGCACCAAGGGTAAAGTTTCCAAGCACCATCTCTAAAGCTAATCTCCTAGGCAGAAACTCAGCTCCTGCTCTGTCCACTCCATGTTCACATCTGGGTGGTGGCTATGCAATGGCTCCAAGCCCGTGGATGGAGTCTCTAGGGGCCATCTCTAGCCGCCTGCCAGCTGAGCCTGCCACTGCTTCCCCCACAACCCCTCCTGTTCCTTCCTAGGGAATACATAGCCTGCTAGCTGCCTGTCAGCACCCAGAGCAGTCAAAGCCACTAAGGGGGAAAGAAAGATAGCATGAAAGGGTTCTAAACCTTCCCCATTGCAAACTGAGCTCCAGCAAAAGCAAACACCAAGAGGGTGAAATTAGATGGTGAATTAGGTGGTGACTAGTGGGGAAAACCAGGGAAGGTAGATGGTTTTCTACCTCTGATGACCTGGAAGAGATGAGATTGAAAGAAAGTGGGGGTAGAGTGGGGGCATAGTTGGAGTGTGAGCCATTCCCAAATCTGGGACGTGGGTGGATTAGGGACACTGTTGGCCTCACACCCCAGTGATAGGGCTCATGGAAAACATTTGTCTGGGGTAGGGGCATGGGGGTGGCAAGAGATGAAGAGGGCTTTGAAAAATTGCGCCCACCAGCAAAGTGTTCTGAACAGTCACTGTTGAGTAAAAACCAATGCTAGAACCAATAGTACACAAAGAGTAGAGCTTTCTATCCTGCCTCTGGACATAAAATTCCAGTCATTTTAATTGGTTTTTGTTTGTTTGGGTTTTTTTGTTTTGTTTTGTTTTGTTTTTTGGTATGTGGGTAGCTCCCTGGCTGGGAATCGAACCCAAGCCGCAGCGCTGACAGCGCCAGCACCGAAGCCTTAAGCCACTACACCATCAGGGAACTCCCCTACAGTCATTTTAGACCTTTAAACACAAATGATAAATCAAACAAGCTCTACACAGCAGGAAAATTACTGTTCACACAGTGGTATGCCTTTCTAGGGGATTATTTTTAGTAGTAGTATTTGAATTGTTCAAGAAAACAAATAGTTAAATTAGAAGAAAAAATTTTAAATCACCATAAAGCCATCAATTAGAAATAATCACCATCAATATTTTGGTAGGAGACTTCCCTTCGATTACCTTTTCTTACAGAGATGCTTTTTTGTTTTTATATATATTAAATTAAGTCATACAAAATTGCTGATTTTGGGAGTTCCCCGATGGTGTAGTGGCTTGGGGCTTCAGCGCTGGCGCTGTCAGCGCTGCGGCCAGGGTTCGATTCCCAGACAGGGAGCTACCCACATACCAAAAAGCAAAAAAAAAAAAAAAAAAATTTGCTGATTTTATAGGTTAAAATGGTCAAATATCAGCAATTGCATATGATTCAACCTAATGCTTTCTTAAAACTTAGATCATATCATTTTTGGAACTAACACTTTTCACCTAACAATATATTAGGACATTTGCATCACCATTTTTAACAGTGTCCCGCTATTTATAATAATAATACATGCTATATCATAATTTAGTTAAGCCTAAATGTTGGACATTTAGGTTACTTCCCATTTTTTTGCTCTTATATGATCCTTGACAAATATCCTTTTATCTAAATCATACCCATGATTAGTTTTCAAGGCTGTATTGACTGCAATGTATTTTTTTTAAATTATAGCATACAAGGCTGCCTGTTCTAGTCATTTCTGAAATAAAGGCTGTAGAAACACTCCAAAAAACAAGGGGCAGAAGGGAAGAAAGATGAAATTGTGAAAGAGGGCCTGGTGAACAGGTTCTAAGGTATTCCTTTAGGCCTCTAGATTCACAAAATGTTAGAACTAAATAGGCCCTTAGAGATCATCAAGTCCATGCTGCTAACTTTTAAACAGTTTGGGAAATGAGTCCAGAAATTGGAAGGGACTTGCCCAAGGTTACATAGCACAGGGGTGGCTATGTACAAATTTGCACAGGAGTACAAATTTGAAGCCAAGTCTTCCCACCCCTACTACAGGATTCTGTTCACTGCCTTCTAAGTCCAGCTACATTTCCCATCCAAAGCTAAAGTCCAGGCTAAATTCTACACCCATAAAATCTAGGAATGTCTGAGTGGGAAGGGACCTTAGACATAATTTATTGTTAAAAATAATGACAACTACATTTATTAAGTGTTTACTATGTGCCGGACACATAGGAAGTATTTTATATGCATGTTGCATTCAGCCTTATAGCAGCCCTGCAAAGTATTATTAGCTTCAATTACAATTGAAGAAACTACAGCCTAGAAATGCTAAGTGATTTGCCCAAAGTCACACAGCTTAACCTAGGTCTGATGATGCCACCATCCTCTGCTCCACACTACCTTCACATTACTCTTGGGAAAGCAGTTTGGAAAAGCTATGAATGAGCAGTATCATGCAGTAATGACATCTGTCCCAAGACCTCAGGAAAAGACTGTTGTAGCTTCTTCTGATTGTAGCCCTGGGACATTCAAGGAGGGACCCAAGGATCTAGCCTACCGTGACCCTCTGCAAACCCCTTCTCTTACCAGCTGGAGTAAGCCTGATGACCCTGATCCAGCAAAGCCTCCAGCTCACTCAAGCTTAACCCACTAATTCTCTCTCCCTAGGGCTGGGAACCCTCTAGGCCTAGAGTGTTTCCCAAGGAACGTGCTGACAGCCTTAGTGCCACCAGCTGGCTGAGGCACTTCTAAAACTGGTAAAGTCAGCCCTGCCCACCCCTCAGCTGGGAGAGGGCACAGAAGGAGCTATAGGGAAGCTGGGGAGATTCAGCACCCACCAGAAATCGCCCAGGTTTGACTTGCCCCAAGATCCTCCAAAGCTGCTGAGACAAGATGGTCCCTGAGCTGCCTGCCAGTGTACCATTCAGCTTGTCTCAATTTCTAAGCCTTCCAGAGACTGGGAGTGTTTCAGTGGAGGAGAAAGAGACAAGTGACTACAAATAAGTTCCAGCCCTAGCTATGCCAAAAGTTCAGTTACCCTCTGTCTTAGTTAGCTTGGGCTGCCATAACAAAATACTAGAGACTGGGTGACTTAAGCAGCAGAAATTTATTTTCTCACAGTTCTGGAGGCTGGAAGTCAGATATCAGGGTGCCAGCCTGGTCAGGTTCTGGTGAGGACCCTCTTTCTGGCTTATAGACAGCCACCTTCCCACTGTGGTCTCACAAGGCAGAGTGAGTGAGCTCTCTGGTATCTCTAAGGGCAATAACCCATCATGTAGGCTCCTGCCTCATGCTTCATCTAACCCTAATTACCTCCCAAAGACTTCATCTCCAAATACCAACACATCGGGGTTAAGGCTTAAACATCCAAATTGGCGGGGGTGGATCGCGGGGGCGGGGGAGCGGGAATAAACATTCAGTCCATTATACTGTCTCTGGACTCCCATTTCCTTACCACTCAAAGGAGGCAGGACCTACACAGGATGTCAAACAGGATAGCAAAAAGGATCAAGTTATGCAAGGGTGCAAAAGGATCCTGCAGATTACAAAGCCCAACTTACACTGCATATGATTTTATTTTTATTCTGCTATCAACCAAGCCAAAAAAAATTTTCAAACCAAGGCAAAAGCCTTCCTGGAAGTAAGGACACATTGCTCCCCCTTTTCTTTATTCAACAAATATTCATTGAGCACCTCCTTTGTGTAGGCACTGGGGGTCACAGAAGGAATGAGATGAGTCCAGTAGCAATAAGAACAATTATTATCACCATCAAATATATGAATGATGGCAAGAAGAGGTAAAAGCATGTGGGCTTCTGAGGCAGGCCAACTTGGGTTCAAATCAGAGCTTTACCACTGAGATGCTATGTGAGTTCAGTCAAGTAACTTTTTCTCTCCTTTCTTTATCTCTAAAACCACTGTACCAAGCAGTAGTTTATATGCCATATGAACCTGTACACAGACCCTGGAGGAAGTTTTGACTATAATTCTCATTTTACAAATGAGGAAATAGAGTCTCAGAGAAGAGAAAAACCTACTTGAGATCACTGGCTAGTACGTGTCAGAGTTAGGACTCAAAGACACATCTGCCTGGCTTTATTGCTAGTAACCTTCTTATAGTTTATGGATTACCTGCATTTCCATTATGGTCATTATGTAATACATTATGCAAAAATGTATAAAGCACTCACTGTGTGCCTAGGTACTTGGCCTGTATTCTCTTACTTAGTTCTCACAACAACCTTATGGCATGGATACTATTTTAACTCCATTTTACAGTTTTAGGGACTGAAGTCAGAGAAATGAAGCAATTTGCCCAATGTCACACAGCTAGACAGGGTTGGACAGTTGACAAGGCAGATGTATATGACTCCAAATCTCTATCTTTTGCCCACTTTACTAGCCCGCCTCTTTTTCTCAGTGAAGCCAAGCAGGTGTCTTTATCTCTATTTGACAAATGAGAAACCTGAGGCCCAGCAAGAGGTAGTGATGTACATGCCTAAGGATACAACAACTGAGCAGCTAAGCAGGGACTTGAACTGGATTCCTGAGTCTTAAACCCAGGGTTATTTCCTCCACCCATACTCCCTGAATCCTGAGCATCAAAAACTGCCTCTGAATGCTGGACATTTGGAAACCCTACACCTAACACCTCTACGGGCATAGGGAGACCCCTCTTTATAGGAATGGTGGGGGCAGACATGGAGAGCCAAGGGCATGGGACAGAAAGTTTGCAAAATACTGCCTGGGGAAGACAGAAGTTGAGAGGGTTACCGAGATGCCCCCAGCTCTGGGCACCTCCTTCTTGGTTTCCAAAAGCCACAGACCCACAGCTGGGAAAGGAGTTACAGAGGAAACTGTTCCAGGCCTGGGCCCGCTGGCTGGCACAGCTGTCTGCTGTGATTTCTGCTGAAAAACAAAAGCTCGATCTTCTGAGCCTATGTGCTAATTACCAATAATGACATAATCATCATTGTGGGCCCAACAGCCAAACAACCTCAACTAGAAATTCTGCATAGCTCAGGCTCAGGAACAAAAGATTTGGGGACTCTAACTGAAACTGATATCCTGGCAGAATATGTCAGAAGCAAAAGGGCTTCAGGATTGACAGAGCCAAACTATTATCTGACAAATGGAGAGGACAATGTCCACACATACAATTATTCATTGAGAATATACTATGTGTTCAGCACACAGATAGATCCACAGAGAAGAGGCTTTATTTATTCACTAATTTACTCCACAAATATTTATTGAGCACCTAATATGAACAACACGGTCTTCTAGGTACAGGGAATATAACACTGAACAAGACAGACAATAATCACTATTATCACTGAGCTAACATTCCTGTGGTAGAAGACAAACAATAAAGAAATATTCAATAAAATATAATATGTCAAAGAGATAAGTACTGTGGGGAAAAATAAGCCGAGAAGGAAAATAGTGAGTGTTGATGTTGAGGTGGGAAAGGTGTTGCAATATTACAAAGGGTGTTACAATATTAAATAGGATCGTCAAGAAAGCCCTTACTAAGAAAATGACACAAACAAAAAAATTTAAGGAGATGAGAAAAAAGTCATGGAAGTATTTGAGGGTAGAGTATTCCAGGCTAAAGGACCAGCAAGTTCAAAGGCCCTGGGACAGAAGTGTGCCTAGTGTATTCAAGGACTTGCCTAAGATCATACCTCTAGTCATTAACAGAGCTGCCAGAGGAAAGGAATCAAACAGACTGATCACCCCACTGTGAACCTGAACTCCTTTAAGCCTTAGGGACAATTCTGGAAGTAAGGATTATGCTCATTGTCCTCATCATCTTAAAATGAAGTGGTGAGACTCAAAGAAAAGAAGTAACTGATCCCACATCACACAGCTAGAATAGGCAGGCCTGTTTGACTCCATCTTTCTCCAGCCTCCCTGCTCCTCTTCTCCACATCCTGTTTGTGCGAATCCTAAATACTTGTTGGGTGAATGAATGAACGACTCTATCTGCACATGTCTCAAGCCCTGCCCTTTCAATGAACTGTTTTCTAACTGGCCTTGACTGATTTCTCCTTCTTGTCTCTACTTACTCATGAAAAACAACAACAATAATTTCAATGAGCTAGCTATAGATTGAGAACAGTCTTCAAATTATCTAATTTAGTCCTTAAGTAATCCTTTGAGAAGGTGCTAATATTTTTCCCATTTTACGAGTCAGAAAACTAAAGATCACTGAGGTAAAACAACTTGCTAGAGGTCCCCCAGCCACTTCCAAGCTGGCAAGTGGTAAGGCTGGGATTTAAACTGAAGTCTGTCAGCTCCCAAATCCCTTCTTTTAATCCTATAAAGTTAGTAAAAACCTCTGACATCAACCTATCCCCTTCCTTTTATAAATCAGAAACTGGAGGCTCAGACAGGGTGTGAAGAGCTAGAGGTGGGAGCAGGGGTATAGGACCAAGAACACAGCGCTCCAGACCCAGGCTGGTGTTCCTTCCACTCCACCACATTTTGGGCTATGGACCAGGTTTCCTCTTCTAGGCCTATTTCATAACCTCTGCAAAAGTTTTAATGTTGTCCTAGCTCCCTGAGGATAGTTTTGGAGAGCTCACAGCCCACCTCTGTCCCCTCACCCTGGGTGTGGATGATGTACGACCCTTCCAAATCTGCTTTTCCAAAGTGCTTGCAGTGGCATTTGATCAGAGGTGGCTGCAAATGGGAAACTGTCCTTGTGTGGCTCCTAGAATAGAGACAGGCTTGGTGCCAGGAGGGCAGAGATCATCTCGGGGCAGGGGCCAAAATCAGGCCAAGGGTGAGGCTAGAGTGTTCCAGGGGAAAGGGTGGGGGCAGGGAGCCTCAGGCTTTAAAACCAGTTCATTGGGTATCATCAGTTATACAAGAAACTGTATCAAAACTCCAAGTACTCGAGTTCCCTGGTGGTGTAGTGGCTAGGCTTCGGCGCTGTCAACGCTGTGGCCTGGTTCGATTCCCAGCCAGGGAACTACCCACATAAAAATAAAAAAATCAAAATAAAAAAATAAAAACACTCCAAGTACCTAGACTGGAAAGAGGTAGCTTCTTAGAGGCAGCAGTTACGAGAGCAATAATAGGAGCTACCTACCTTTGAGGACTCAAAGTATTGAGTAAGGGACTGAGCACTTAATCTATATTATTGCCAATCCTCACAATAAAATCAGCCCCATTCTACAACAGAGGAAACTCAGGCTCAATAAAGTAAAGTAACAACCAACATCAGTCACTACATCGCATTCATTCTCATAGGATGGTGCAGAAAAGGGTCCAAAGACCAGGTTCCTGCGGTGTGACCTTGTGTCATCAGCCACCTGCTCTGATTTGAGGTTCCTGCATCTGTACCAAAAGGGACTTGGTCACCAGCCTCTGCTGTAGAATCCAGCAGGGATCCAGTTCTGCCCAGACTATGGGGCCTTCCACAGATACAGGGTATCACATTTGCTCTTCTGCCAATCACCCAGACTAAAAGGGCCTGCCTGATTCCTAGCTTCCAGGGGGAAAAAATAAAGCTACATATTTTCAAAATATTTGTCCCTTTTTTCAGAGCTGCTGCTGGCTTTGGCCTCTAGCCAGGAAGGGGCCTCTAGAGTGGGGAGCAAGAGGGAGCCCAGGCCTCAAGACTGAGTATCCTTGGGCCTGAGGCCAAGGAGAACAAAGGGCAGGAGGGAGCGATCTGGCATGGGCTAGGTCCCCTCTGGAGATTTGGGCTTGTTTCTTAATCCTTTCCTTCCTTTGTTGGCTAAACCCGGCTGCCAGGAGAGGCTGGGGAAGCAGTGGGTGGGACCAAGGAGACAACCAGTCCAAATCGTGATGGTGTAATCCTTTTTATGGGTTCCCATTACATATGCAAGGCCATTTGTGTGGATTATCTCATTGAAACCTGTGCCCTTCCCTGTAAGGAAGGCCCACTGTCCCCATTTCATTGAGATGGAAACTGAGGCTCAGAAAGGGTAAATGACTACAGGCCACATCACTTTTAAGTGGCAGAGCTGACAGGGAACCCAGGTTGTTGACTCCTGAGAGAGGCGGCCATTGGGTTTGATTAGGGTAGGGGACAAAGAGGAGAGATTGGGGAGTGGGGAGCAGAGCTGAAAGGGCCCTGGCAGTCTCAGTAAGAACAGGCAATAATGAGGGTGCAGGAATGAGGGTGCAGCAAGTGATCATCTCCAAAGTGGCCATCTTCAAAGTCCTCCATGATCTGGATCCTGCTTCCCTGTCCAGCCTCATCTCCTATCACCACCTACCTCTCCCTTTTTGCTCCGGCCATACCAAACTACAGAATTTATGGACCCTGAGCACATTATGTGGGTTCAGACCTTCACATATGCTGTTCCCTATGCCTAGAAATTCGTTCGCTCCACCACCCACCCAGAGAGCTCTTATTCAGCCTTGAAATCCTAGCTTAGTGATCCCTAGAAGGAGTTAACCACCTGCTCAGCTGGGCTCATTGTGAAGATCTTCATGCTTCCTGAGAAGTAGGAACCGTTTCTGAGTCATCCCTGGGCCCCCCACGACATAGTACACAGTCAGTGCTCAATAAATGAGTGTTGTCTCTAATTGCACTTTATCACTGAATCTTTGAGGCAGGCAAAACAGGTTTTCTTATCCTTGTTTTCAAGGCAAAGAAAAGTCAGGCAAGAGAGAGAGGGAGTGACTTCAGAGGTCACATAGATATTCAATGACATTGGTAGGGAGGGCTAGGACCCAGGGCTTCTCTATACCACACAACCCCTGCCTGACCCCCACCCCAAAAAATTGTCCTCCCTGTCAGACCTGCCAGAGTCACCACAAGGGACTCCCAAGGCAGAAGTAGGGGGCATGGGCCCTGTGGCCAGAGGCCTTGCCCCAGTGTCCAGCTCAGACATAGCTGGTACCTGGGGGAACTGAGGCAGAAGGTGGCAAGGAGCAAACAAGTGGCTTTTAGCCCTCAACCCAGCTCTGGTTCCTTCTCCCAGACATGTGCTTCGGCCAGAGACCCCAGCAGGCCCCATCACCCCAAGACCCCAAGATCTCACCCTCACCTCTTTTCTCTCCTGCCTACTGCAGCCCACTATCACATCCTGCTGGATCTGCCTCCTAAACACATCCACCCCTCTGCTCCCCATCTCATGGCTCAATCCCTGCCCCATATCTCAGCACCTCTCACCTGGAGACTTGGCTCTGCCCCTCTCCTCCCAGTCATCCTCCACTCCAAGTGACCCTCCCAAAATACACCTGACCATGTCATTCCACTGCTTAATATCCGATGGCTCCCCTTCCCAACTCTCCTGAGCCTGCCTCTCCAGCCACATTCCCTTGAGTGTGGACCATGGCTCTGTACCTTAACAAAGTAGCTCCTTCAATAAGAAATATCCTTTCTCCTGGTCTTTGCATAGCCCAGTGCATAGATCAAAGATAGAGTTGATGGTTTCTGTGCCCTTCTCCCCAAAAATAGATTCTGAGGTGAGGGACAGAGACAACACAGATTCACCTCTGTCTCATGCCCTGTCACAGAGTAGGTGTTAGTGAAAGCAGACAACCAGATGACTAGATGACTTTCTAAGAGGTTTCCTCCCTCCTTTCACCTTAAAGGTGCCTTTCAGAACCTGTCAGACTAGGTTGCTACCTGCCTATACCCAGCAGGCCACTCTCAGACCTGGTCTCCGCTGTCCCAAGAGGGATATCTTTATAATCCCAAAATAATATGCATAATTATAACTATAATAATAACAATAAAATTACTATCATTGAGTATTCATCATGTGCCTCATATGCATTATTTAATCCTCGCAAGAACTCTCTAGGATCTAGGAGGTAGGTAGGTTCTTTTATTATTCCCATTTTATAGATAAGGAAACCAAGCCTCCAAGAGGTTAAACATCTTGCCCATGATCACAAAACAAGTAAGCAATAGATACAGGATTCAAAGCCAGGTCTGCCTCACTCTCAACCACTATGGTGTCTGGCTTTCTCCTGCTTTCTGTTGTCCCCTTTCTTCAAAACACTTAAGGCAGCAGGACTGGGGGCAAGGGTGGAAGGAGGGAGAGAGAGAGGGAGGGAGGGGAGAGGGGGGGAGGGGGGGGAGAGAGAGAGAGAGAGAGAGACTATTCATTTAGCAAACAGTCCAGAAGCTCCCACCAGCCCTGTGCTGATCATTGGAGATGGACACAGATGACTCGCATACAATCTCTGCCTGTTTGTGGGGAGTTAATGGTGTTTCACACTAAGTATTTAGGCCTTGGGGTGAGCAAACTTGGGTTTGTTCCCCAGCTCCACCCATAAATAACTATATGACTCTTGAGTAACTCACTTGATTCAACACCACTCCCTCATCCATAAAGTGGGGGCCAAATGCCTGGGTCACTGGGAGGACTAGATGAGATTATGTATCTAAAATATCATAAACAACTAGCCCAGCATATAAGAAACATCCAATAAATGGCAATAATACACATGATGACTACTGATTCTCAGGATCCCTAGGCCAAATGTGATGTAATTCTC
Organism: Lyroderma lyra; assembly: GCA_004026885.1. Classification (NCBI taxonomy): domain Eukaryota; kingdom Metazoa; phylum Chordata; class Mammalia; order Chiroptera; family Megadermatidae; genus Lyroderma; species Lyroderma lyra. Next base: position 44,051 of record PVJL010008090.1, on the reverse strand, counting down.
CAAGGCCCACTCTGGAATCACCTAGCCAGACCCAAATAGTTAAGCAATGATAATGCCTAATCCACCCATTTGCTCATGAAATAATTATTCAGGGAGGTATCCTTTATTAACCCTATATAGATGAGGCGACTAGGCCCAAAGAAGGTGAGTACCTGAATCAAGTCACACAGCAAAAAAATAGCCAAGCTGGGACTTCCACTGAGCCACTTCTACACTGGGCAGACCCCAGCCCTTATCCCAGGGCCCTGGCCAGCCTGCTGAGGAGTCTGAGGCTCTTGACTCCTGGATTCTAGTCCCAGCTGGGTGAAAAGTTAAAAAATAGGAGAAAGGAGGGAAAAAGAGGGACATTTTATTTAGTCCCCTCCTAGAATGAGACCAGGGCTGGGAGAAAAATCAACAATTATCATATGGGGCCCTAGGTTAGACATTTTTTCTTGGCTCCTTCCCATGCCTGTGTGGGGAAGTATTATAACATGCATATTGCAGATGAAGTTGCCAAGATTCAGAAGTTAATGACTTCTCCCAAGTCATATAGCTAGGACAGTGGCAATACTAGGAGGCAGAGGCCCTCCTCTCCTCTCCCACTTTCAGCCCCTCCCCTCCAACTACCCATCTCTTCTGATGAAACCTAAAGGCTCTGCCATTTCCTCCCCTCTTCTAAGCAGAGGCCCTGAGTCTAATTGTCTAGGCCACTCACTGATGGGCTTGGTACTTGGCCCCACACTCAGTTCAGAGGACTCAGAGTTCAGTTACAGAGCCCTGGCCACCCCAAGGAACTGATAGTCAAGTGAGAAAGAGGGAACTCAAGTTCACGAACCCTTATGATGCTGGGTACTCTATATGCATCAGCCGTTTAATCCAATACAAAGCACACTGATGGGGCATAGTGACACTGAATGAATGAATATAGTAGACTCGCCGTTAACCAAAACTCAAGCAACCAGAACTCTCAAGTAACTGGCAAAAATATCAAAGAAATAATACTACATTTATCCAGCATAGGTGCCAGTTACCTGAGAGTCTACTGTACATTCATTCATTCAGAAATATTTCTTGAGCACCTACTACATGCCACTATATCCTAGGTGCTAGAGATACAGAGTGAACAGATAAACAAAAATCCCTGCCTTCATGAGGCTTACATGAATTAAAGAACAATGCAGCTGTGTGTAGGTATTAATGTTCCCATTTCAGATGAGAAAGTGAGATGCAAAAATCCACTCAGGTGCAAGTGGCAGAATAAGGATTGTATTCCAGACCAGTCCGGCCCCAAAGACCTTTGAATTGTATTATATGACCCAAAAATCACCACATCAATTTGTTAAGTATCTGGAGAGAGTCAGTTGATTGTGGTAGGATCCCAACTTCACAAAGTGCCCTTCCTCATTTCTTCTGCCCTAACCCTGGGCCCTCCCTTTACACCTCCCAGTAGCCTCAGAACCATAGGACATGCATTAGAATTAAACCCATGTGCAGTCATTTAGTCAAACCAGTACTCACCCAGAAGCAGCCATCGTGGTCACGCAGCCAGTCAGGGAGGAGACATGGAGCCATCGCCACAGTGGCACATGGAAGCAAAGGACAGCAGTGAGACACAAACACAATCAACAAACAAGCTCTTTGGGGACCCTCTTCAGCCTGGGCCAAGGGTGAAACTCTGCCCTCCCTCTGCCTCTGGGGCTCTGCTGGGGCAGATACTCTCTTAGTCAGCAATCTGATAATCTGATAATCCACCCTGAGCTCATCAGGCCTCCCAGGGTCCAGCCCACTAGAGGCAGCAGGATGCTTGTGGACAAATATTAACTGAACACCTACTGTGTGCCAGGTGTTGGGGATACAGTATGAAGAAGATAGACATGGTCCCTGCTCTCATGGAGCCTACAGGGCAGTGAGGAGGCAATCATATAAATATTAACTGAATTATAACTGCAATGAATCCTTCAAGGAGGAAACTTAAGAACTTAGGTTCAAACCCTAGCCCTACCACTCTAGCTCTGTGACTTTGGGCCCACTTCTTAACTTCTCTCTGACCCAATTATTCATCTGTAAAACGGAGATAGCATTAGTACCCACCTCCATGGTTGTTGTGAGGATTAAATGAGTTAATATATGTAAAACATTTTGCACAATGCTTGGCACACAGTAAGCTGTCCATTAGTGTTAGCTACAGAGAGCTATAGGCATAGGTTTTGGAGGGACCTAGTGTGGGTCAGGCCACCAGCTACCTGACAAGGTAGGGATTAAAGGAGACAGTGAGAGGTGAAGCTCTCTGAACCTAGTGCCTGAAGCATGGTAAATATTCAAGAAATGGTGGTGGCAATCTTAGGGCTGATCTCCACACATCTGCAGGGTAAAGCGTCCTAGCAGAGGGGCTGTCAAAAGTGCCTGCTCCCGACAAACACACATCCAGAACTGCAGCTTTGGACTGAAAAATAACCAGCACCCACATTCTCACCCAATTCTACAAATGCTTCATCTCCTTTGACCTTCACAATAACCCAGGAAGTGGATAAAGGCAACGTTATTACTACACCCATTTTATAGATGGGGACAGTGAGGTAAAGGGACTTCTCTCTCTGTGTTCCTGGGCACATCCCTTCACATCTCCAAGGCTAGGTTAAGTGGTCGAGCCAGGACTCCAACCAGCATCTGCCAGGATTTTGTTCTCCAGATCTTCTTGCTTTTTTCCCTTCAGTCCTCTGCAACACTGGCTGCACAGCCCCAGACAAGCCTTTGAACCTCTTCAACCTCAGTTCCCTCATCTAAAATAACGTCAAACAGCCAGCCTAGGATCCAAGCTGTTCCTGATTCAAACTCAAGCAGGCCTAGCACTACGATCCTGACCTCTGCTTCTAACCTTTTACCTCATTGCTGACTTCGGCCACAAATCCATGGGCCAAGAAATGTCTATACTCAACCACCAAAATCAGGCTTTACAGATGGAGAAACTGAAGTCCAAAGTTGGTCACATAACCAAGATTGCCTTTCAGTGCTCAGTTCTTGCATCTGGGCAGTAGTTAAGTGGGACTAGCCCTCTTAAGTTTCTAGGGAAACTTCCAGTGGGGCCTTGACCCACAGTTTGCACCTTTCCCCTCATCCCAGTCCCAATGGGCACTGATATAGCCTGTCCCCCAGCTCCCCAGCCTGAATATCCCAAAGCTCTGCACTCACCCAGTAGGGGTCAAGCAGTGTGAGCACAATTTGGACGCAAGTAAGGGCTAGTACCTGTAGGGTAGAGGTTCTCCCTTTTAGTGAGTCTGAACTATGGAGTCCGACAGATACAGTTTCAAATCCCAGTCCAGCCACTTCCTAGCTATGTGACTTTAGTCAAATCGATTCACCTCCCTGAACTCCTATGAAACAGGCATAATATCTAGTCCCCCACAAGGTTGTAAGGATGACATTAGTTAATACTGCATATTAAAGGCTTAGCACAGGGCTCCAGAAGTGTGGCTCTAATTATGCTTAAAGAACACAAGCCAAGAACAGGACTTGGAGACCCATCACACTCAACCTTGCCCTTGCCCCATTTTCTCCCCTCTCCCTCATGAGGAGTAAGGGTAGAGAGTGGACTAAGTCTCAATCAAGGTCTTAGGACTATAGTAATGGGTACTGGAAGACCCTTAGAGACTCTAGATTCATCTCCACCTTTCATTTCACAGAAAGAGAAACTGAGATCCAGAGAGTAAGTGACTGGCCCATAGACTACAAGGGAATAGAATCCTGCCCCCTTTAATAAACATCAGAACCTCAGGCCCTGGGGAAATTCTGAATGCCTTCTCACCCCCAGAGGACTATAATAAAGATCCATTCTGCAAACCCCCAGCAAATCTCAGCCCACCGATGACCACTATGGTGAACCCTTCATGGATGTCCTGTTCAGCTCTATGGCTAACAAACCTGTATATGGCACACAGTAGGTGCTTAGGAAAGAGTTAGAGAATAACCCCATAAAGTTCCTCTCTGGTTCCACAGCTTTGCTCAGGCTCCCCCTCAAGGGGTCTCTCCTTGTAGTTCCCTTCCTTACTCCCACCCTGGTCTCTGTCTCACCCTGCAGCCCAGGTCCCATAAGCTGGGCCTGACTCCAGCCAGCAGAGCTCTGGGCCTCCAGAGGCCTGTATAGTGTCAGCATCTTCCCAGCCAGACTGGGATGTTCCTGCCCAGCACAGCCAGCCAAGCTCCTGGCCCGGGTCCACTCTGCAGAGGGGGTGCCAGCCCTGCCCTGCCAGGTGCCGCACCCCCACTAGTCTAGGGGATAGGACAGCATGGGAGTCCTGGGAGCTTCTATTGGCACCTGAGGCCTACAGGAGAGAAACCAGCCTGGTCTAGGCAATGCAGAGATGGGTGGATCAGCAGACAGATGGGTGTGGACCTCCTTGTCTCACTGAGTATCACCCAAACACCCAGGTGCTCCACCTGCATCCCATATTGCTGGGGCCTGGCAGGCCCTGCCAGACTCTCTGATATACACGAAGGAAACCTCCCTCGGGGCTTCCCCACTCCTTTCCCTTCTTAAAACACTCGCACTGGCCTGTTCCCAGACCAGCTACCATTCTGGTCACTGCACACTCATTACCTCATTTGATTCTGCTAAAGGTCCGGATTATTGACTAAGGAGGAATCTGGGACTCAGAGAGGTGAAATAACTCGTGCAACAACATCACACAGCAAGGAAGTAGCAGGTTCAGGGTTCAAACCCAGTCTACTGCATGCAAAGCCTACAAGGCACGGGATGTCCCCCTTCATGCCCTCCTCTCCAATTCCTACAGCTTCTAGATCCCCTTCTTCCCAAACTTTCCACCTCCCTCTGTAAAATCTCTTGTCCCCGCTTCCAAGTTAGAATCAATAATTTCCACCTCATGACAACTATAACATCTTGTTTACATGCACCCTACAACAGCTGGGCACAAGAGTTATTTCTGAGGTGTCTGTCTCTCTGACATGCAGAAAGACCTTGAAGGCAGAGGGTGATCCCAGTAGGTGCTCCTTAGACGTGACATTCTGTCACGTCTATCTCTCCCCCTCCTCCCATGCAAAAGTCTTCTATTCTCTTCTCCCCTAGCCTCCCAACAAGACCAGCCCACAGGCCTGTAACTGGGGTGAAGGTGTGGGGGAGCTTGCTGAAACCTCAGGGCTCTGTGCCAGAACTCTGGCCCTTCCTTTTCCCCTTCCGTACCTGAGGATCTGACCCTGACCTGGCACCAGGCAGTTCTCACCAGGACTCCCAGTTGGGTAAGCCCCAGCTCCAGCCAGGCTCTCCCCAAGCCTCCTCCTTCTGGAGAAAGAGCTTCCCAAAGCAGAGAAGGGGCTGCCTCCAATCAACCACTGCCTCCCAGGGGAAGCTGTGGGCCTTGGAATAACCTTCCCCAATGCTCAGGAGATAGTCCTCCCCCCCCCCCCCCGCCCCGCCCCGCTTCTGGAGCAAGCTCAGACTGGGGTCCGTCTGGACAAGTCCCCGCCTCCAATTTGCTTGAGAGGAGAACTCCTGTTTTAACTTTAAAGAGGTGGGGTCTGTCAGAAAGTGTAAGTGAAGGAGAGAAAATTCTAGGGGAAAGACAGAGGACAAGGACAGGGAAAGACTGGACTACACAGAGACAAGAGATGAGACACAGGGAATGGGGGAATGAAAGCTAGCAGGAACCCGAGACCGACAGAGAGAACCGGGAGAGAACAGAGGCAGAGGAAGTCCCCTAGACCAAACCTGGGAAGGAGTGTGTGGGACAGAGCCGGTGCCCCACCTCGCGGGTCCCGCAGTCCGGAAACTCAAAGTCAGTTACGTAAGGGCCGTAGCGGGGCGCGGGGCTCCAGGCCCGGTGCCCCTTCCCGCTGCGCGCAGCCCGCCCGCCCGCTCCTGCCGGCGCAGCGGAGGGCCCGGCAGGAGCATGCGGGGCCGACAGGGCGGGGTGGTGGCGTACCTTGGGCTGCACCACTCCTCAGAGACCCGCCCGCGGGAACCTAACCCGGGACCACCGCCCCAGACAGGCCCGGAACCGGCTGGGACCGCCAGTCCAGATCCGGACCCGAGCGCCTGAACCTCCTCTTCTGTCGCCGGGGCTCCTCCCGGCTCCCTGAACCTGGAGACGCCCAGAACCCTCTGGACCCTCAGTTCGGACCTTGACACCCGGGGCCCCTAGACTCCCCTCCCCTGACCCTTAGACCCTGGCCTCTCGCCTTCCAGGGCGGCCCAGACCCTTGGGAATGGGTACATCTGTCCCTCACCCCGTCCCTCCCGAGGACCCGGGCTCACCTGGACCGGACGCGGCGGAGACCCGACCCGCCGGCCGTGTTCTCACTCTCCGCCGTTCTCGCCCTTTAAGAGGTTTGGGCCACTTTGCCCGGTCGGGGGCCTCCACCTGCACTGACAGGGCAACTCTGGCGTGAGGCCCCGCCCCCGACCCGGGAGGCATTCTGATTGGCCTAGTCAACTGCCAATCGGCGGGGCGGGAGGACAGGGCGGAGGCGCCCGAGCGTCGTAACCGGGAAGGGGCGGGGGCTGCAGGTGCGCCTGACCAGGATGCCTATCTCTAGGAAGCTGGGTGTTGAACTGAGGGGTTAAGGAGAGCGTTGAACAGGGAGGGAGCTCCTGGATTGACTGGTATGGTCTCTGATGTCATATCGCAAAAGTATGACGCAATTTGTCACATGATGCTGCCCCTAAGGGCAGGAAGGGAATTGGTCTTAGAGGACCTAGGGAAGTGGCCCACCCACCATTGCGTCCTGTGTGACTTGAGCAAGTCACCTCTAAATCTCTGTTTATTCACCTGTAAATCTTAGAGTGTCTTCCTAAGAATTAGCGATATATCTTAAGTGCCAAGCACAGGTCTGGCACACAGTAGATGACATTCCATAAATGTGGGTTCAGGTTCCTCTCATCCCCATCTTGCCACTCTTCTCAGAGACTTTCCCTTCTTGCTAGTCCATCCCAATCAGTGCCGAAAGGGGCTTACAGATTACTGGTACAAATCCCCTCTCCTCTACCTCATTTCAGACCTGTGCTCACACATCTCCAATGACGGGAAACTTACCACCTCCTGGCCTCTTTCACTTTAAAATAGTCTTGAGATTTCAAAAGCTCTTTCTAAAATTAAGCCCAAATCTGCCCTGTAGGATTTCTGCCCACAGAGAACAAACCTAATCTCTCTTCCATTGCGAGGCATCACAGAATCATAGGATCATAGGATATTTCAGTAAATCCCATTTTGAGGGAAATGAGGTAAACTGAGGCCCACTATAGGCAAGTGACTTCCTATGAGTTCAGTGGTCTTCCTATTGAGACCCAGGAATCAGACTGCCTGGTCTCCATCTCCAATGCCTCCACTCACTAACTATGCATTATTTTGAGTGAGCTACTAACACTCTCCAGCCAGTTTCCTCCCCTGTAAAACAGTTAACAAAAGTTATTTCCCTCAAGGGTTGTTATGCAAGTTAAATGAGATAATCCATGTAAACTACTGAGAATAGTGTCAGTGTTAGGCTAAGCATTCAAAAAGTGTTAGCATTTATTGTGATCTTAGTGTTATATCAAAGTCATAAATTCATGTATAGCCGCCCTAATTCGCTGAATCTTCCTCTGAGTCAGATCTTGTTTTAGTCTTCAGGGCCCTGGTCCCTGCCTTCAAGAAGCTCACAGTCTCACAGAGAGTCTGACGGAGCCCCTAGATCTGGGGATGCTTTCTGATATAGGTGGGTGGGCTCCAGCATATAGGAGAAACTTTAGTTCCATTCACCAGAAATCTGGGCACTTGAGATCCTTTCAGTCTCTAGCCCTGTGGGCCCCAAAGGGAAAGCTACACACCCAGGCTGCCAAGCATATTGACACACCTTTCAGTTGCCCACATTCTCACCTGCCCACCAGGTGATGTTGTCCAGTGATTAAGATCTTGGGATTTAGTGGCAGATGAGTCTGGGCTCTGTATTTTAGCAGCTTTGTACCTTTGGGCAAATCATTTTCCCTCTGGAGTAAAATAGGACTAATAACAGACCCTATTCTATTTAGAGCTGTTGTGAAAATTAAATAAGAGTACATGAAAATACATATGCAAATGCCCAGTAATGGATCTAGTAGTATTTTTTAATTGCTCCCATATGTATTCATGCACCCGGGGAGAGTAGGCTGTGAATGCTTTTAGCCTCAGCAAACAGGGGTTTCCTCTCCTGCTCCCTGCATTCTGACTCCAGTCTTCAATCGAAGGGGAAGGAGTCGGGAAAAATCCCCGCAGCAGCCCGGACTCTGCTAAGATGCTGCCGCAGGCCCCGCCCCCTCCCTAACTGGGTGGGCCACGTGGCTCCCGCTCCCTGTGGCCCAAGCTGCCTGTGGGGTGACTCAGCAGCGCCAGCGCCTGCCCGGCCTGATAAGGGTGTGTGCCTGTCAATGTGTGTGAATTGGAGGGTGGCCAGGGAGGGCTCTGTTTCTGAGTATGTGAATGTGTAGTACATGTGGGATTGTGTTTCTGATCTTGATCTTGTGTATCTTTCATCTCTATTTGTGTGTGTTGGGGGTGCATCTGTGCATGTAAGGGTGTGCCCATGTCAGTGAGTTGCACAGAGGGTGTGACTCTGTGTCTGTCTCCCTCAGTGTCAATATAAACAGGTTGCCCACCCCCTAGGAGACCTAGAGAGCCAGGCCTTAACTCAGGGGCCCCCTCTCTCCAGGCAGATTGTGTTTTTTCTTGAGATGACTTGTGTACGTGTATGGGTGAACGCCGCTTGTTGGTCACTGTAGAGGTCGGGGTTGAGGTGGGTGCTGTCACTGCCTGGACTTCAGGCCCGCAGCCCCACTGCCTGTGAAGTTTCCACTTCTCTTCCCCAGATTAGAGGGATCAGTTTGCTACCTGAGGTTCTCCAGAGGAGGCAATTCATATTTAGTGATCACTACTATTTTACACATATTCTCTCATTTGATCTCATTTAATCCTTACAGCCAAAAGTGTTCTGAAGAGAATATGAGACTCAAAGAATGAAGATGACAGCCCGAGGTCACACATCTCTTAAGTAATGATGTGCACTAAAGCGACAGGCAGGAGGCATCCCTTAGGATGAGCACCCAGTTGCCTGGGGCCTGTAGGGGAACTGATAAGCTAGGGGGCAGGGGAAGGAACCTGTTTGTGTCTCCCCATCCTCCTCTGAGTTGCCTGGGCCTCCAGCCAAATCCTTATCCTTCCAGAGCCTGGACACTGCCACCAGGGTGACTGAGTCTTGAGTTGGGTGATAAAGTGGCCAGTCGAGGGGCTAGTGGGGGTGGGGGGCAGGGCAGGGGTGGAATGGGAGTACATGTTCCTTCAACAAAACTTTATTTGAGCACACTATTAAAAACTGACCAATACCCTGTTCAGTCTAAAAGGAAAAGAAAGTCACAAACCCAGGCCACAAGGAATGGTGGAGACAGAGGGGGCAGCTCAGGCCTGGGGCAGGGGGTGTGGCTGGAATCTTTTACAGTTTGAATTCTGATTCCATCATTTACAGAGCATATGACCTGACCAGTCATGTTTCTCTCCCATCTTGTCTCCTCATCAGTCAAATGAGGTAATGGCCCTCATCCTGCCTGCCTTTCCTGACTCCAGGATACTAGAAGGGACAGCTGTTTGTAAACTGGGAATTGTTCTCCATGCGTAATGGACATTCCTGTTGTGAGAAGGCCCTAAACAACTGTATACCAGAGCTCAGAGAAAGAAAAGGATCCCATCTGAGGGATTAGGGAAGACTGCCTGGAGGAGGCGATCTTCCAGCTAGACCTTTAAGGATGAACTGACTACTTGAAAATGGAAGAGGGCATTCCAGGTGGAGGAGCAGCCTGCACAAAGGCCTGGAAGTAGAATGGTGAAGGTGTGCTCTGGGAGCAAGAAAATGTCTGGAGTGGATTGTGAGACCAAATTGTGGAAGGCCTTAAATGCCAGGTTAAGACCAGGGCAGGGCAGGTGGGACAAGATACTGACATTAGGAGATAGGGAGTTTCTGAGGTAGAGACAAACAGGTCTGAGAGGAGAGGGAGAACTGGTGGGCCGTAATTCAGGATGGCATCGAGGTGGGCAGGAGGCTGCAGAGCCCCCTCCAAGGAAGAGATAGGTAATTGACTAGGATGGAGACAAAGCTGAGTCAGATGCATAGAGGGACCCGTGCATGGGCACAGAAGGTTGCAATCAAAGAACATTTAAGGGCTCTGAAAGGCCCCGCTGCCTAGGAGTTCCTCTGGGATTGCTGCAGTGTGAGGAGAGGGTAAATCCCACCAGAACTCCTTCCCAGGGAAGGTGCCATCTCCAGAAGCCCCTGTTGAAACAGCAATGGGTACCAATGATTGGCTTATTATACAAGGGCTTTCAGAAAGTATCCAGCCATGTATTATGAAAAATAGTGGCACTTAAGGCTGAATTTTTTCCCTCCAGCCCTAATATATGTGCCAGGTACCACTAACCTATTCCCATCAGATACTCCTATTTCATGGATGGGTAAAGTGAGGCTGAGAGAAGTCAGGTGATCTGGTGATCGCACAGCTAGTAAATGGCAAGGCCAGGACTTGAAGCCAGCAGTCCTGAGAGGATTGGAAAAAGCTGATGGAGATGCTGAGAAGGCTGAGATTCTGGCTTTGTGGGGCCAGGAAACCCGGGAAGAGCTGGCGCCAGGGAGAAGGACAAGATACGGTATCTGCTGCCACCTTGTGGTCATAGGGCTGCTTCGGCCGAGGCGCGTGGCCCAGATGTCCAGGCTGCCTGAAGGGAGCTGGGCTGCCTGTGGGGCATGGGTGTTATTTCAGAAGAAAGGGGTTGTGGTGAAAGGGTGGGCTCTCAAGTGGGACTCTCCTGGATTGCATCTCCAGATCACAGTTGTGAGACCCCAGGCAAGTCTCTTATCCTTGCTCATCTCTTCTCTTAGGGCCTTTGAGAGGATTAAAAGAGATAGATAGCCTTTACTCCTGCAGAGACCCTTCCAGCTTTTATGCAATCTTTAAAGTTGGGAAAACTGAGAACCCAGTGGGTAGACCTAAGTTGTGGAGCAGCTTATTTGGAGGCCTCTTTGAGAAAAAGAATGCAAGAGCATTTGAGATCATGCTCCCTGCCATGAGTATGTCATCAGTTTGGCTCAAATAAACTGATAAAAATTCTCTACAGTTCAGCCATTAAAAAAAAAAAAAAAAAATGGAATCTCACCATTTGCGACAACATGGATGGACCTGGAGGGTATTATGCTAAGTGAAATAAGTCAGACAGAGAAAGACAGATACCATATGATCTCACTTATATGCATAATCTAAAGAACAAAACAAACAAAAATCAGAATCATAGATACAGAGAACAAATAAATGGTTGTCAGATAGGAGCGGGGTTGGGGAGCTGGGTAAAAAAGTGAAGGGATTAAGAAGTACAAATTGGTAGTTACAAAATAGTCATAAGGATATATACAGTGCAGTATAGAAAATATAGTCATTAACATTGTAACAATTATGTATGGTGCCAGGTGGGTACTAGCCTAATCAGGGGGATCATTTTATAAATTATATAAATGTCTAACCAGTGTGATGTACACCTAAAACTAATATAAAATATTGAATGTCAACTGTAATTGAAAAAAATTCTCTACAGATTTGGATATTTCTTATGTTGACATTTACATGGTACAGTGTGGCAAGATTCTGAAGAAGCCCACCCAGTACCACCCTTCAGACCTGGACCCAGGGCTAGGGACCATTGGGCTCCTTGGTTTGCATCAGGTGAACTGGGTTACATTTCTCTTGGAAATGTGGGCCTCCTTGCTTTAAGCAGCAGCCATGACTTTATCTGAGCTGTTTTTAGAAAATCCTCAAGGTGCATAAGGGTTGAGATAGCCCAGGAGAGTTACATATGTTTAATGTAAAGTCTCCCAGGGAGAGGCAAGACTATCTGAGTCCGCTACATACACAAATGGTGCTTCTGGAATTTTTAGTCTGTATTGGTCAACTTAAGTTGGCTATAACAAACTACTGTAGACGAGGTGGCTTAAACAACAGCAATTTATTTTCTCACAGCCTTGGATGCTGGGAGTCTGAGATCAGAGTGCCAGGATGGTGGGTTTCTGGTGAGACTCTCTTCCTGCCTTTCAGACAACTGCTTTTTCACTGTGTCCTCACATGACATGGAGAGAGAGACAGTGAGTTCTCTAGTGTCTGTTCTTCTGAGGACACTAATCCCATCATGAGGGCCCCACCGCCACGACCACTTGAAAACCTAATCATCTCCTTAAGGCCCCATCTCCAAATACCATCACATTGGGTGTTAGAGCTTCAACATATGAATGGAGTAGGTAGCGGGAAAAGTTCAGTCCATAGCATAGCCATAGAGGGTATTTCTGGCTCAAAGCTTTAGACCTATAATGGGTTTGGGAGTATGGGGATTTAAAAAAAAAAATAGAAAGAAAAGAAAAAAAATGCAAACTAAGAATACAAAATGCTTGTAGCCACTCAAGCTGGAGGACACAAATGGGAAGGTGGGGGAGTCAATGAAAAGAGACAGTGGTCTTAACCAATTGAAGTGAACATATTCTACTTATGCAAATTTCACAGAAACATATGACCTTGTGAACACAAGGCCAAGTTCCCTCTTAGGGCCTATGCAAGTGTAAGGCCTTCATTGACACATAGCCTGATGGTAAGCCCACCTCTAGGCTTGGTGGAGTCAAGTATGAGGTCCCCCATGGGAGATTTGGGAATTCTGAAGCCAGAGCAGAATCTGAGGTCATTTCTCCCAACCTCCCCCTGCCCCTCCATCATCCTCACTGGACCTTCATCTGCCCGCACTTCCTGCCTGGGGCTGAATCCATAGTCAATGAACCTTCTGTGTGGCCACATCCTAACAGTTGGGTTGCTCTAGCCAGGACTGCTCAAGGGTCTTCTGTTCCATCCAGTCGAATCCTCCTTTGCTTTCCAGCTTTGGGGGTCCAACCCCTTAAACCCCAGGAAGCCTTCTCTGCCTGCCCTTGCTTCCCTAGGCAGTGCCAGCTCTGTGCTTGGCATAGAGGCCTGTGGTCAGTACAGAGCTGAGTCCCTGCAATGTTGTCAGTCTGATGTTGCCACATGTGGTCAGTCCAGAGGGACATATCCTAAGCCCCTCCTCTTACAGCCAGGCTTGGATGGGAGGAGAAACAGATGTCAGACCCAGTCCCAGCCCTCCTCTACCTCGGTCTGGTGGTCAGGTTAGACATGGACTGATCTCAAAACTTTTGGGGCTAAGAATAACTTAGAGATCAACTATTACAAGTGATGGACAAACTCTTTTAGAAGCCCAATGTGGAAAACAGAGGGAAGCAGTGGGAATGTAGGGGTGTTGAAAGGTCCATATTTGTGGCCTCTCCCAGCCCTGCTAAGGAAATACAAATTGGAACCTCTGTTCAAATTCAAGCCCTTTGCTTTAACAGAGGCCTAGCAAAGGTTAGAGATGTGACCAAGGTCACAGAACAAGTTAGTGGCTGAAGCTGGATTCAAACCTAGGTCTGCTTGACTCCTCTCTTTGCTCAGCTTCAATACTGGACAGTTGAGGCTGAACCGTCCCTTCCCACCCCTGACCTACATCTCCATGCTCTCACTCTGGACCCTCCATCCACTCAGCACAGCCAGAATGGCAAAGAGAAGTTCAGAAGAGCCCCAGGGGCTCATGGGTGTGGAATAGCAAGGAAGGTGACCTTTTGGAGCCCCAATTCTGAAATAAGGGCAGAGACTGGACTTTTGCCTGTTGGTTCACTGCTTATCCTCAATCTGAGCACAGAGCCTGCTGCACTATTTGCAGTAGATAATAGTTGAATGGATGACTTTGAAACAGTGGCTTAGGGTGGAGGAAACTTCCTGGGTGGGGCAGTCCTTCCCCAGGTTGATCTCATCCACCTCTGGGCCCTTGTCCTGGTCCCCTGGGGGTGGGCTGAACTTCCTGCAAGGCTTAGTAAAGATTTTCAGCTTTGCTGTTTTCCCTAACTTTCTTTTTAGAGCAATGTCCTGACTATTAGAGGAAGATGTCTGACTTTGGGCAAGTCTCTTCTCTAAGCCTCCGTCTCCCCATTTGTTATAAATACTCCCTTTGCAGTGTTTTTTAACTGTTCAATTGAAATAATTATTATGACTTTTCATGTGCCAGACACTGCACAAGTCACATGGGATCAAGGAAATAAATGAGATAATAGCTGTGAAGGATACCAGTGCCTGACACAAAATGGGTGGTCAGTCACTGATAGTTCCCTACCCTGCCCAGCCAACGATCACCTAGTGACTCCCAACAGAATGCTTTCCTCATTCAAGACCCTTTTTCAGGAAGCAGTTCCAGTCCACTTTCAGGAAGCAGCTTCCAGAGAGGACGACGACTGACTGAGCTGGACACCAGATGCCAAGTAGAAACTAAGGAAGGGTGCTAATGCCAGGCGCGGCCAGTAGGTGACAGCAGTGTCCGTGAGATGTGCTTGTCCTCCTGCAAACTCCTAAATTTCTCCCAGGTCAAGCAATAGGTATGTATGCAGGTATCAGGAGTCTGGGTGAGAGAACAGAATGTACCTGACAGTGTGAAGGATGTTTATGTACATGGTCAGGTGTGTGTATGTGTAGTTTCCGGGACATGTGGGTCTGTGTATGTGACCATGTGGCGCTTGCGGACCACCCCAGTACAGCAGACCCCTGACACCTCCAATGAATCCTGCAGCAAGGTGCATGGGGACACCGTACACACTCCGTTTCAGAGGGCTCTGGAATCACCTGTGTACCCCCTGGGGGTGCCCCGGTAAGAGAGTACACTCAAATGTTAATAGAATGGAGGAACTATGGGTGATGTTTTTTCCCTTCCTTTCAAGCTTATCGAGTTTCTTGGTTTCTATAATGAGCATTCTGTAATAACCACAAAAATTATTGAAGAAAAAAACCTGTTCCTTTTCCCGTTAGGGAGCACCAGGGTTCCCACATGTCTAGTGATGCTGTGGGGACCTGGCTGCCTGTGGAGAAAGAGCAAGCCTTGCTCAGTGTGGGGAGTCCAAGCAAGGCGAAGGTTCAGTACAAAGCAATCAGAGAAGGCTTCCTGGAGGCAGAGGAAGTGGCGCTGACCCGGAAGAGTGATGAAGTTGGCACATGACAGGAGTCTGCCCTGCCTGCTCCACTTCTCTGAGGAGGACTGCCTGCCCTTACGCTGGGGCTGGTAGTCCTTTTCCTGCAGAGAGTCCCCATCTCCCTCCAAGGGAGTTTAAGGTTGCAGACAGGCAAGATTGAACTCAGATTCCTAGAATCCCCACTGGGAATGGGCATGAAGGTCATCTGGATTTTTCAAGCAACTGGGAGCTATTGAAGGTTAAAGGCAGTGTGTTTCCCCTACAATAACAATGTGCTCTGGTTACCACACACAGCTGTTGTCTCGTTGGGTTCTCAGGAGAGTCCTGATAAGTGAGTTATAATACTAATTGTTTTCCTGTTTTACAGATATGCCTTTTCCTTGGGGCTTACACAAAGGGGAATAAAAATATCTCCATTGTGCACACATACTCAAACACCCAGGTGCTCTTGCATGTGCAATGCAAACACTCTCCTTCTCCCCACAACCCCTCCCCCTTCTCACCTTTAGAGATGTTCTTCTGAGGCTCAGTGGGAATTACCTCTGCATGGAGCTGCCAGGCCTCTGTGAAGTCTCCTTGATCTGAGTCCCTCTCTGTGACCAGGTTGAGGCCACAGCCAAGCCCCTGCCCTCCCTGGGAAGTCCGGTAGCCCTACCCAACTGCTGCCCACAGTCTACAGCTAACAGGGGCTGAGATCCCAGGCTGTCTGGTGGGCTGCCCCGGGCAGAGGCTCTGGGTCTCTAAAGGAAGATCGCCCCAGAAGAGGAAGAGGGGCTCAGTGTCCTGGTGCCCTCTTAAGGACCTGGTCACACATGGTGGGGAGGCAGATCTGGGCCAGGAAGTTTCCCTTCCAGAGAGTTACTTATTAACCTTGAGGGCCAACAACTATTTGAGAACTCTGAGGGGGTGGAGAAGGTCTCTGGGGGCATCAGGCAGTATCGCCCACCCCCAGGGCTGCCTTGAATGCACAGAGGTTTGGGGCTCCTATAGCCAAAGGCAAGGTCACTATGGGGCAAGGGGATGGAAGTGAGGTGGAGTTGGGGAGAGGAAAGGGGAAGTTAGTGGGAGTCCCAAGAGGCATGTAGGATAGGCAGGACTCTGGAGGACAGGGGACTTAGATTAAGGGGTTGGGCCACAAGGAAGAAGAAGGAGCCAATTTGAAGGGTGGTAGGAGGGGAGGGAGGCCCAATGGCCTGGTTTGATTTGGGGCATATACTCTCACAAGTGGCTACAGCTGCCTTGTGTGGCTGTCTCTCCAATAAGATGGGGTTCTTAGGGATGGTGTTTGTCTCCCTCCAAGGTCCTGAGGGTAGGATATACTTTGCACTCAGCATGAGCGGTTAGGTCTACATCACACCCAAGACTGCCCCCGACCCCCCAGCACGAGGGAATCATAGAAGGTGAGCAAAAGAAACAGCCAGGATGCGGACACTAAGAAGAGTGCTCACTTTATTGAGAAAATAGAAGGTCAAGTCCTTAGTTCCACGATGGGGACTTGGAAAGGCAAAAGGCCCGGTGTTTGAATCAAGCTTCGTTTGTAACGAGCCTGCTTCCCATACACCCAAGGTGGAGCAGCTCCGATTACAAACACCAAGCCCCTAGGCGTCCTGTTCTCCCTCTGCACAAATGCCCAGGTGATTTTACCAATAGATGTCTGTTTGTGGGGTTGAGGGACATGAAGGAAAAACCTTGGCTTTCTCCCAGGACAGCAGAGCCCACAGAACCCATCACCACCTACCTCTGTCCCTCCATTGTGCAAGAGGCCCAGAGAGGGACAGAAACCTGCCCAAAAATCACACAACAAGGAAGTGGAAGACAGAGAGTTAACCCACCTTCCCTGTCTCCTGGCTTGGGACTCATTCCAAGAAGAGATTCTAGAAGATGAGCCCCCATCAGATGGATGTCACCTACACCAACATCCACCAAAGGACTCCATCCCCATGACTCAGACGTTCAACCTAGATGGCCTAGGCCAGTGCCACCCAGGGACCTTTCCTCCGTCCCAGGCTGTGCCTGCCTCCTGGGTCCCTAGGAGAGCAGTCCTGGTGAGGACAAAAGGGAATCGCTATGGATATGGTACTGGGCGAGAAGACATCCCCTTGAAAGTATCTTCTCCAATGCATCTGTCCCACCTTGTGAAACGCAAGGAGAGGGTTAAACGAGGAAGTCCTTTGCTCCTGAGCTGCCTGAGTGGGAGCATGTGCAACCTAAAACACTCCATAATAGTAAAAAGCCCCGTTTGCTGAGCACTTACAATGCACCCAGCACTTCATCCGTGCACTGGGTGGAATAACTATGTGCCAGTTGCAGTGCCAGTTGCTGGGAACACTTTCCTGACCAAAACAGACAAGGTCAGTCACACTCACAGCCTCATTCTAAATCCACAACTTCTTACCAGGTAAGTATTGTCACCCATGGTGGAGAAAATGGGCTCAAAGAGTGACGTGACTTGCCCAAGGTCATACAGCAAAGTCTGGCAAGCAGCCGAAAACTTACAGAGCAAGCAGGTCTTCCAAGGCAGGGAGGGGACCGCCAAGGTCAGGGCAGTTTCTTGGGAGGTTGGTTGGCATATGGCTCTGTTGCTGAGGTGATGAGGCACGGAACCTGGCACCAGGAAGCTGGACACAAGGTCTCCCTAGTACCCTCTGTGTCATCACAGAGTTCCTCTTGGGAGGCAGGAAAAGGAGAGCAGAGGAAATGACTTGACAAATCTGAGACCCTTGCTGGCCCAGCCGTCAGCACACCATGCGCCCTTGGGCAAGTCGTCCCCCACTCTAAGCCTCAGTTTCCTCATTTGTAAAATCAGGGTCATAATAATAATGCCTACCTCACAGTCCTGCTGTGAAGATTGAATAAAATCTTACTCCATGTAAAGTGCTTAGAACAATGATGAGCTACTGTTACTATCACATGGGCCTCTCACTGAGCCAGGTGTGTGAAATCACTCTGCACCCTGAGAAGGGCTGGGCCCCAGTGAGGGTGGCAGGGCTGGGCAACCCCCCGGTCTAGTGCTCTATTCCATCACGATGTCCATCTTGAAGGCCCTCACCACCCCCTCTCTGGGACCCATTTTGAATTCCCAAGCTGCCTGCCACCAGAACCACACAGGCAGCTGTCCTAGTCCCTGGCCTCCCAGCACCTGCAAACTCGGAGTGGGGAGACCAGGTCCTGACTCCTTCTCATCACTCCCCCCAGTTCCAGCATTATGTGCTCAATGCCCAGAAATGAAAGGAACAAATAATAATGAATAAATCAATGATGAAAGGTGAGTGTATGTGTTTTGTGTGTGAACGCTGGGGCCACAACCCAGGGCCATCACTTCCTAGGGCCATCACTTCGTAGGGGCATCACTTCCTAGGGGCATCCCTTCCTAGGGGCTTTGGAGCCTGTGGAGCTGTTCTCACATAGATCCGCAGTAGTTGCCAGGCAGGGAAGGCAGCCAGAGGCCAGGCCCCAGGCTAGGGAGCTGCTGCCGAAAACAGAGAGGGCTGGTCTTGGGTGGACCTAATTGGTGACCAGCCTGGACTGTTGCTCCCTCAAGTCCTCTCAGGACTCTGGTGGTCCCTCTCCCCTCTTGCAGAGCATTTCAGATTGCAAGCCAAGCAGACCTCCTTAGACAGCTGCTTCTGGCCTCCCCCTGTCTTGGGGACCTCCTATGCATCAGGAACTTTGGTATCACCCCACTTGTAACCCCTGTCGCCTTCAGAGGGGTCTCTTGGAAGTGAAATGTCTTGCCTAAGATCACACTGCTAACAAGCGGCCAAGAATCCAGCAAAATCAGAACTCTTATTAGAGATTAAGTATCATATTAGAGACTGACCCATTCTTTCATCTTAGATCTAAGAAGAAACAAAAGCTCAGAGAGGGCAAATCTCCTGCCTAGGTCACACAGCAGTTACAACAGCTTCCGAAGTGAGATTTGAATCCAGATTTGGGGCTTCCCAGGCCGCATAGGAAACTGGACTTGAGGACTCCAGTTTACTCCCATCATCCTCCTGCCATCCCCATTCCCAACCTCTCTTATACGATACGACACTTGACATTATCCATCACTCCCTCCCCCTGGGAACGCCCTCGTCCTCGTTTCCATGGCAGCACATTCTCCCCCCATCCTCCTTCTCAGCAGCTTCTCACTCTCTGCAGCAGCTCCCGAGCTCAGAGGGATCCCTGGCTGGGTCCCCAGTTTCTTCTCTCACTTCATTACTAGCCCTGGAAGTTCATCTACTCTCCTTCTAGGTCTCTAGCTCTGACCTTGCACTGCAGCCCCACTTTTAAGTAACAACTTACCATGTGCTAAGAGCTTACTTATGTGCTGGGGCTGACACGGCACGTCCTCGCATAATGTTGTTTTGTTCAGCATCCTTTCATTATAACACCGATGAGAAAAAGAATTGATTCCTGGCTGGGACCAGTGTGGGGTTTGCACGCTCTCCCATATCTGCATGGAGGTCTTCTGGGCACTCTGGTTTCCTCCCACACCCCCAAAATGTGTACGTGAGGTGAAATGGCATGTCTACGAGGTCCCATCTGAGTGAATGAGTGAGTGTGTGGATGTGAGTTGGCCTGTGATGGGAAGGCACCTTGTCCAGGGTAGGGTCCTGCCTTGTGCCCTGAGTTGCTGGGACCCTGGCGACCTTGAACTAGAATAAAAGTTGGAAAACAATTATCTTCCTTGTTTTTATTCATCTTTCTTACTGTACATACATTAATTCATTAAATCCTCACAACAACCCCATGAAGGAAGTTCATTCTACTGATGAGGAAACTGAGGCACAGAGAGAGGAAAAGCCAAGTTCTGACTTCAGCCTCAAACACTAAAATTGTAGGGCATTTTGAAACCAGAGGCAAAAACTTCCCTCCCACCTCCTAAAGAGAGAGGAATGAAAATTTGGAGGTAAATCAGACTTACTTCACTGTTTCGAGCGCGGTGATGATCTAGAATTACATTGTCCGTTTGGAGCTTTAAAGTGCATCACGCACAGTACGTTTTGATATGTGAAGAGTTGGAGAGTGCCAGGAGAACAGGCATTCATGGAAAGTTGCCCTTTCCTTCAGATTTTTCCATTTGGCTTTAAGTCTTCAAAATTCTCATCGTGGGCTTCCAGCTACTAAGGCTCTTCCACTTCAATGGTGCCTGGAATTCATGGAAACTTGGACCCTGGAGTTCCACTGACCACTAACAAGCTCTGTGACTTGAGGGGCAGTGGCTTTACCTCTCTGAGCCTGACTTCTCGTCTAAAATAAGGGTAATACTGTTTCTCCCACTCACCACCCAATGTCCCCCCAGGGTTAGCATCAGCAATGCTCAGTTAAGCCCCGTGCTCCAGCTGCACACAGCTTCTCAGGTTTGCCAAGCAATTGAATATTTCCATGCTTTTGCACACACTGTGCCCTCTTCTTAGTGGTCAATTCCTAGTCATCCTTTCCACCGCTTCCAGAATTGCTACCAATGTTTCAGTAAAAAGCTAGAAAAGGCTTCCCTGTGACACCCTCCCTGGGCTCCCTGTCACTGCACACATCACACTGAGATGCAGTGATCTGTTTATGCTTTGTCTCCCAGCAGGGACTCAAACTTTCTGAGGGCAGAGGTGTATCTCACTCAGAAGTTCTGAGTCCCAGTGCCCAATGTGCACAGCCTGGCATGAAGTACATTTCAATCAGTTTGCTTTACCCTAAATGCACGTGGTTGGGACCCAGCCCCTGCTGACCCCAGGACAAATTTATATATGGGAAGTGGTAAAAGGGAGCCAGATCTATCCAAGCCACAGGACATGTCAGTGAGGAGACCCAGAGAAGTCTTGAGACAGGCCTATCCTGGGAGGGGTTGAAGGGGACAGTCCCTGCAAGGAGAATAAACATACCTGGATCCAATGTCACCTCCCTCAGGAGTCTTCCCCAGTTCCTGAATTGTCTGTTTCCTCTCATGTCTCCCCAAGGCATTCTCAGGAGGGTTCCAAAGTGATAAGGAGTGTCCAGGAGTGTTCCTGCCTTGCTGTTACCCACCCCCACCCCCATTTAGACACAGAGGTCTCTGTGGTCACAGGCTGCATTTGGATGGTGAAGTGGGTAAGGGGAGCTGGGACCCCAGGCCAGGTGGCTTAGCAGGCAGATCTGAGTGCTGGGCACTGTCCCACATCTTGCAGGGCACTAGTAGAGCCTTTCCTGGAAGAAGAAAATTCCCAGGGACCAGCTTCTGGGGACCTCACCTTGAGAAAGGGACTGTGATTTGCCCACTAAGGGCATCCTTACCCCTAACGTGCCCAAAGCCCACCTTGGTGCCTAATCCCCCAACCCCCTGAATGCTAGTTCAGCCCCTGCTGGAGTGACAGCCTCCCAGACTGGGGAAAGCCTTTTGTTCCAAGGAAATGACTATCAAAGGGAGAAGAGGTATATTGTTTCTTTTCTTTTCTTTTTTTCCACTTGAGACAAAGACGTCAATTTTTTTTCCATCTGCCCCAAAAAAGGAAGAAAATTAAATTTGTTTTTACAAGATGTCAGCACACTGCTTCAATAGGGAGTGAGGATGTATGAGGCGGGTGTCTGTCAGGAAGGCAGGGCACCTGGTGGGACGGGGAGGAGGATGGAGCACGGGGGAGGCAGGGGACCGAGGACAGACCCTGACACACAGAGAAGCAAAGAGGTGGGAGTGCCTGAGTAGAATGCCAAACAAATGAAGAGCTATGCCCAGCTCTAGCTGACCCCACCCCCTAGCAACCTGGAGCAGGGCAGCTAGAGCAGGAGGGACTTGGGGGTCTGAGGAGAAGCGAGACTGACATTAGCACTGCAGTTAGTTACAAAAGTCTTCCCTGCCATCTCCTTCAGAGTCAGGTCCCCATGTGGGCCGTTCCAGCTCACTGGAAACAATGGACACACTGGGCACAGCCAGATGTTAGGAGAAGGGAGAGAGGACTTCGGGGGGGGGGGGCGGGGGGTGTTCTTCTCAGGAGCCAAAGACCCAGAGGCTGAGAGGAAGGAAACTGCATTGGCACTTCTGATGCCCCAGCCAGTCCCAGGGGCAAGTACTTACTCTCCCTGGAGCTCCAACTCAGGTCTTCTGTCCTCCAGCACCTGGACGGCAGAAACCAGGGTCCTGGAGAGCCCCGAAAAGCATCTGACCTCTGCCTCCAAGACCTAACCTCAAAGCAGAACCACCTCCCGCTTCCCCCCTCAGCCCACGGACCACCACCCCTTGGTACAGAGGCTGGCCTGCAGCTCTGGTTTTTGGAAACGAAGTCACCTCCTCACTCCTCCTGAGCCCCACTGGAACTCCAGGCTGGGGACCCAACCCAAACTGAAGCCCTGTCCTGCTACCTATCCTGGAGCCGCTGGCCCTGCTCCACTGTCCTGTGCCAACCCCACTGGGACACAGTGCTGGGGACACTCCTTCCATGCTCCGGCACCTCTGCCCATTCCAAGAAAATGAATGCCAATGAAAGATAAGGTATATTTTTCTTTCTCCCCTTCTCTCTATTTTGTTTTCTCTTTATTTATAAACATGTCATGTTGAAGGACCTCAGTGAGCCCCACCTCTTGCTACAACTGGGGGCTGGGATTCTTCCCCAAAGTTGAGACTCCTAGTCTCGCCTCTGCCCTGTTCTTCCCTCTCACCCCGGAAAAGGCCCCTCCTCACTACCCAGAGCCCCAATCTTGCAGCTCAGTTCTCAAGCCACCATCCCCATCACTGCCCATCCTGGGACCTGGGCCTGGAATCTTCCGGTCTCAAGTGGGATCCTCTTTCGCGCAAGCGGGCTCAGGGTTAAAACTCGAGGCTGTCCCAAGGTTGAGTCGGCAGGTCCCACTCCCCTGGAGTCGCTAGTTCCTTTTTCTGCACCCCTAACCCAGAGCCCTTGATCATACACTCAGTCCAGAGACGCCGCCCCATTGTCCTGCCCTCTGCCCCACCCCAGACAGCAGTCCACCCAATTCAGGGCTCCATCTCTCGGCCCTTGCTTCGTCTCAAGCCCAGCCATCTTCTCCAACAGAGGCCTCCTTCTCCGCATGTGGCCCCCGGCCCCCTCAGAACTCGGCGTGACCGCCAGGTCACTCCCAAGGGGTGGACGGCGGGCCGGGCGGGCCTGGTCAGGCAGCAGAGCCACCGCCGGGACCGTCGGACGGGGTGCAGGCAGTGACTCGTTCGCGGGCCGTGGCTTCGCGGGCGCGGCTGAAGCTACTGGGCTCCGGGCGGCCGCAGGGTGAGCGGCAGAGCTGGCGGAAGCAGCGCTTGAAGTTCTCATCAAGGAAGGCGTAGAGCACGGGGTTGAGACTGCTATTGGCATAGCCAAGGGCGATGCACAAGTGCAGCGCGGCCACCACGAGTGGGTCGCGGCGGTCGATGTCCACCAGTGTCCACACGATGACGAAGATGTGGATGGGCGCCCAGCACACCACAAAGGCGCCCACCACCACCAGCACCATGCGCGTGATGCGCCGCAGACTGCGGTCCTTCTCCTTGGAGCCTGACAGCAGGCGCACACTGCGCAGGCGCAGCAGCATGAGCCCGTAGCACACGGTAATGATGAGGATCGGCACCACGAAGGCGAAGAGGAACACGCAGATCTTGGTCACCGTGTCCCAGTACCAACTGGGGCTGGGGAACTGGAGCGTGCACACCACAGCCCCATCTGGGCAGAGGAAACAAAAGACAGACAGCTGTGAGGGGCTTGGGGGCCTATGGGACCATGCCTGCCTGTTCGCCCACCCTAACCAAGTCCCACTGCCACCTCCTGGCCTTTGCTCAAGGTGATTCTTTTGCCTGGAATGTCCTCCTTCACTTCTGCCCTTGGTGAACTCCTACTCATACTTCAAGATCCCAGCAGGACTGGCCCTAATCTATTTTTTTTTTTTTTTTTTTTTTGGTATGTGGGTAGCTCCCTGGCTGGGAATTGAACCCAGGCCACAGCGCCGACAGTGCCAGCGCCGAAGCCTTAAGCCACTACACCACCAGGGAACTCCCCTGGCCCTAATCTAGAAGGTCTTCCTGTACTCTCTCCCAGTTCTTTTGTAAGCCTCTATATATAATGATATAATTTAACCCAAGCCCACTAAATGTCAGACATTGTGATAATTTAAAACACCCCACACACTTCCAAAGTAGCTTCAGTAGAGACAATATTGCTAAGTTGACATAGAGAAGGTGCGTTAAGAGCAGGACTCAAGTCCTCCTGATTGTGTGATATGGCCTGGTGTGTGTGGCCTTGGGTGAATTATTCAAACTCTTCAAGAGCTTCTGTAAAGTGGGACTAATAACAAGACCTAAACCTCTGAAGATTAAATGGGCCAAGGCATGTAAAGCACAGTGGGGTTTAAGGTCTTGGTGTACTCACAGGGCAGAGGGGTACGTACATGTGGGAGTCCAGAGGTTGGGACTTGGGCTGGGAAGGCAAATCTCAGCTTACTGGCAAGAATTTTCTGACGGCCAGACTTGTCCAGAGCTAAGAGAGGCACCCAGGATGGAATGAGCTCTCTGATTTTGGAGTGTGGGCTTGGGCTTGATTAGCACCTTAGGGGATGTTGAGAGATACAGACACAGGGCTGAGGCTAGCCCAGGAGACTCCCAAGTTTCTTGGAATTCTGGAATTTGAGGAGCCATACAGTAGATTTGGGGCCTGCGGGTTGTGAGAAAGGGGCTGGCGATCCACAGACAGTGTGGACACAGGACATCAGTCTGGCAAGATACACAGGGATGACTGAGTCCAAGGACTTCATTGTACAGATGGTAGAACCAGGCCCAGAGAGGAACAATACTTGTCCAAGGTCACACAGCAAGTGGCATACAGAACCAATGCATGCCAATGGCACACACGGGGGAAGTGGTCTCTGCATGTGCGTGCATGTCTGTGTGTGAGTATATGAAGTGAGAAAGCCCATCTGGCCCGGCCCCCAGCAGGGCTGCAGTTAATGGCCTGTAAACCGAAAGCTGGCAGTGAATAATGGGGCCCAGCTGCTGAGTCAAGACCAATAGCTCAGAGACTGCATAAGGGCACTGGGAACTCTATACTTATGAGCATCAAGGGTAGACAAAAAGCATCCCATCGAGCCCATTCCCTTCTCCGACCACATCACTGATGATCAGCAAACCTTCACCTCTGGGGCCAAAAGGAGCAAGAGATATGGAGGCAGGAGCCTTGGGGTCTAGCCAAATTCTACCACATGTCTGGCTGTGTGACCCTAAGCAAACCATCTGACCTCTCCAATTCAGTTTTCTTACAGTCAAATGGAGGTAGGATTCTCTGCCTTGTCTATTTCACAGGCTTAATCATTCTAATAGCTGCTATTATTTATTGGGCCTTGGCAATGAGTTCGCCCTTGTCCTAAGTGTTTGACACATATAACCTCATTTAATTTTCTCAACCTCATGATACAGTGTGGCTCAGATAGGTTAATGACCAATGTCTTTGGCACCCTGCTAAACTACTTCTCCCACTTCCTTACAACAAGTTGGGGTCATGTGACCAGCTATCGCTAGGAAGAGATGGGGCATAACATTTATTTGTTTTGTTTGTTTTTTTGTTTGGGTAGTTCCCTGGCGGGGAATCGAACCCAGACTGCAGTGTTGAGAGCGCCAAAGCCTAGCCACTTAAAGGCGGTAGTGCTTTCTGACTACTCCCTCTCCATATTAATTTGTTAGCCAGATGCCAGCAATGGGGGATTTCAAAACCATCATTTGGAGCCTGGATCCCTGAATGGCTATGTGGAATAGAGCCCCTTTTCCTCATTTTCCACATTGGATTGTGATATGAATGAGACATAATACTGCATTAAGACACTGAGCTTTGATGATTGTTACAGCAGCTACTATGACTAACATAGGTGGTTACTATATTAATTACCTTTACTCTAAGGAAATGCACCTATTTTCATTCTCTGAAGGTCGATCTCCAGGCTCTGCTTTGGTTATCTGGGTGCATGGTTTTCATAATGAGATGGAAGGGAGTTTGGAATGAAACTGTAGACCTTGTGACCTCCACTACTCACTGGTGACACCCTAACTCCATTGGCCATCCATCCATCTCCTTATAAGCCAGTCATCCACATACTTCTGGCAGCAGCTACATGCACACAGATCAGCCATCCATAATCCCACTTAGAAATTTCCTTTGGCCAGCAACCCATGTGACCACTGACCAGTCATTTATCCTCATTACAGTCAACAATTCACATTCCCATTGGTTGGCAATCCATATTCCCACTGGTGAGCCACCCACACCCATCCTGGTAAGTGGCCTGCAAACCCAAAGAGGCCCTCCTGTGGTCAGTGGCCTGTACTCCAGCTCCCTCCTCACTCACCCCGGGGACGAGTCACAGCCATGATCATGATGGGTACACCAACACCTGAAGCCAGGACCCAGATGCAGATGTTGATCAGCTTGGCCTTGGCAGGTGTGCGGAAGTCCAGGGCCTTGACGGGATGGCAGACGGCAATATAACGGTCAACACTCATCATGGTGAGCGTGAAGATGCTGGTGAACATATTGTAGTAGTCAATGGAGAGCACAGCCTTGCAGAGCAGTTCCCCAAAGGGCCACGTCTCCATCAGGTACTTGGCACTCTGGAAGGGCAGTGTGCTGGTGGCCAATGCATCTGCCAAGGCCAGGTTGAAGATGTAGATGTTGGTGGCTGTCTTCATCTTAGTGTACCTTTAAAGGAAATGCATGTATAACTGTTTCATTTCACAGATTTCAGTTTCACATGAAATTCAGGGAGTTGAAATGACTGGCCCAAGGTCACAGAAGGAGCAGAAGGTCAGGAGCAGAGGTGGGACTGGAACCGTAAGCTACCTGATTCTGCATCCCTCCTTTCCACTATAACAGATGCATAAGGATTTCTCTGACTGGGGGTAACTTTGGCAGAAGGTATTTTAGGAAAAATGCTTATCCTCTGCAGGGTACTAAGCAATATGGTTAAACATAAACTGGGTTCCAGAGGAAAAGAGATTGAGGTTCTAATCCTGCCTCTACTATTTATCAGCTGAGTGACTCTGGGCTAGTAACTTAAACTCTATAAGCCTCAGTGTCCACAAATGTAAAAAGAGAGGTGATATTTTTACCAACCTCACTAGGTTATTATGAAATTTAATGAGATGATATAACACTTACCCCAAGGCATGGTGAGTACTCGGTATACAAGGGCTGTCTGGAAATTGTCCAGCCATGTAATATGAAAAATAGAGGCATTTATGGCTGGATTTTCTCTAGCTAGCCCTCATATGATAGTTGTTAGTATTCTTCATATGTAAAGAATGAAGCCAGGAGCTAGACCAGAGTGACCTGACTCTCTACCACTAACCTGGCCTTTTGCGAAAGTGACTGGCCAGCTCTGAGGAAGGGACTCTGCCTAGCAGACGATCTGGGGCCTTAAACTGTCCTCCATAGTAGACCAGGACTCCCAATCCTTCCTAAGGTCCCATCTAGACCATGTTATCTGCATGCAGCTGGACTCACCCAGCTTTGAGGAAGAGGAGTAGGTGACACTGTCACACATCTGACCCAGATCATGACCCTAGGTGTCCAAGCCAGATGTCTGCCACCAAGCCTGCACCCCAAACTCTCCAACACCCCTCCATGCTCTGTGCTGCTGCACAGCTGCCTGTACTACAGCTGGCCCCTTGTTTGGCCAACATTTATGGTCATGGCCCCCCTTCTATTCCAGAACCTGGACTGCGCACTGGGTAGCCTGGAGGAGGCTGCATACACTGACACAGACTGTCCCAGTACATTGTCATCATCACAGAGACACACAGGTATTCATATACTGAGGCAGCATTAAGGACAGCTTTCCTGTCCCTGCAATGATCTGAGAAATCCAGAAAAGGGTTGCATAAGCAACTCCTCAAATTTCTAAGCAGAAGAGCCCTGGGGAGGTTGAAGGGAAGTGATTTTATGCAAGTATGGTCCAAGGAATTCCCTCAGAATTACCAGAAGAGCCTGTGAGAAATGCAGATTCTTGGACTCGCCACCCCAAACCTCCTAGAATCTAGATCTTAATCTCTGGAAAACTCTATCTTTAACAAGAACCGCTCCACACACCACCGAGGGATTCTTATGAACTCTAAAGTTTGAGAAACACTCATCGCCTAAAGCCCACATAGCCTAAAGCAAGATGGGGAAACTGTCCCAATGTCACACAGGACAGTGGCAAAACCAAAGCAAGAACTTCCCAGACCAGTGCTCGCTCTCCACTCTACCCCAAGGGTAGAATCACACTGCACGCCTCTACCTTTCTAGGCCAGAATGGCCCTGACACCATGCTGAGCCCCAGGCACCCAGGCTGAGTGCCCTCAGTGTGTTTTGAATGACTGAACAAACTCGCATCAGCTAAGGTTGTTCCTTCATGAAGCAACTGATCTGTTTAGTTTAAAAAAATATATTGACTCACTCATTGTCCTCCAGGGCCAGCATGTGTCCTACTTCCTCCCCAAATAGCTGTCATTTGCCCTGGGGTGGGGGAAGCAAAAAGTTTTGCTCAGAGACAGCAGAACTGCAAGGGTTGGGAAGTCTGTCTTGGGTGGGGTGTGGGATCACAGCTGTGTGGGAGGCTGTCTCAACCCCACAGCTGACTCGTCTAATTTTGCTGCCTTTACGCAGAACAATTAGAGGCTGTTCTTTGCCTGCTATTTTGATTTGTGCAGGATCCTTCAATTCCCCGAGGGGGCTGGGATGCTGGGAAGTAGGTGATGAAGCTGCTGTAGCTGGTCTAGGCAGGGCTGCCAGGTCCAGCGCTGACTGCCAGGCAGAGCCCCAGGGGCGCCTCTCCTCACAGGCCTCCCCCACCCCGCAGCCCACCGGCGCCAAGCCCTGTCATACTGACCTCTGACAAATCATGCCGCTCTCCTGCTCCCAAGGCCCAGGGTTCTCTCCGTATTCCACAAGCTGGCCCTGGCCACCTGTTGGGCCTCAGCTCCCAGAACCTCCCCCTAGATGGATGCACCCCACCCGCTGGCCTCCTTGCTGTTCCTTGGAACACATCAAGCCCACTTCCACCTCAGGGCCTCTGAACTGCTTCTCTCTCTGCCTAGAACCCCCAAATGTTGCATGGCTTACTCTCAGTTAACTCAGGACTCTATTCAAACCTCGTCTCCTCAGAGAGGCTGCCCTGACCTCCCCATCTACAGTGTCCCTCTCTCCGAACACTGCCTCATTTCTGTTTACAGCATGAACCACAGCCTGACTTATACTTACCTTCTTTCCTCTCCACGTGGCTCTCTAACCCATCATGTAAGTGGGGGAGATTTTGTCCATTTTGTTCCCTGGCAAACACTGGGCCCTCAGTGGACATTTGTTGTATGGATGTTTCAGTCCAAGCCCTCGTCACCTGACCCAGGGACCAGCACAGCAGCCTCTCTGTCCCACAATTCAGCATCCAGATGAGTCAGGGTGCTCACTCTAAAAGGCAGATTTGCTCAGGACACTCACTGCTGACAACCCTTCCGTGGCCCCCCATTGCCATCTGGATGAAATCCGGACTCCTCAGACGCCCTGCATCCGGGTGCCTCCTTTCCCACGGTGCCTTCCCACGTCCAGCCACGTTCCGGCCAGCAGGCCCTCCCGTCTCAGAGGCAGCCTGTAATGGTTTGGTGGGAATCCTTCCAAACCACATACATGCATATAACTTTTAATAAAATCTCCTTTCTGCCAATGTAATACAATTTCAGAGTGTAAAGTCACACAGCACTCTATTGAAACAGGCGCCCCTCGGCCCTCCCCTTCCTCATTCTCCTGTCTTCCTCCCCAGAAGTCATTAGTTTTCATGTTTTCAGTTAGTCTTCTAGTGATTATCTCCATAATTCTCAATAATTTGCTCAAGTGGCTATTGCTTGCTTTCTCAGTTTTAGACAGTATCTGTTGAACTTTCTATCGAATTAAGCCAGGCTATGCAGCAGGAACAAACCATCCCCAAATCCAGGTGGCTTAACACAATACAAGTTTTTCTCTCTCACCTTGTCAGTCACTCACAAAAATGCCTGCGGGACACCTATATTCCATGAGGCAATTGCAACCTGCTTCTATCTTGTGGCTCTGCCATCTTAACCTCCTTGATCTCCACAGACGGAGAGGGGACAGCCACAGGGTCTTCTAAGCTTCGGTCCAGCTGTGACATCACCCTTCCGCCTGAAGCCCACTGACGCCAACCCGTCACGTGTCCCTACCTGACCGGTCACAGGAGCACAGAGACCCCGATGTTAGTGAGCACTCGCAACGGCCCCCACAACTCCCCAGCGTGGTAGAAGAGGATTCACTCTTACACTGCTCAACTCTACTTCCTTTCTCCATTCTCTCAAGATAGTTTTACCACAATTGTTAAATTTTGAGTAAAGTTGATATTCGGGGTTTATACTTTTGTTGTTTGTTTGTTTTAGGGTTATGTTCTTATGACTTTGTAGATATTGTCCACTCGGCAGTGGTATGTGATAATGACATTTATTTTATACTACAGAGTTTTGGAATTAATCATTGCCTCTTTTTTTTTTCATTTACTTAGTCCTCTGTATATAGTGCGAAATATCCTCAAGCTCCCACAGACCCGTGAAAAACCTTTTCCTTGCAGTCACATAACCTATCAGTTCCTCTCGTTTTCCTCGTGATCCACCTCCTGGGAGTGCTTGCTTTCTAGACCAGCTGCACACCTGTCTTTCTGTGTTAGAGCACCGGTGTCCTGGCTCGCACATCCTCTAGTCACTTCCTAAGAAAGCACATAAGGAGAAAACGTTTTACTCTCCTGCATGTCTGAAAATGTCTTTTATCTGTCCTCACCTGGGAGTTCTTTGACTGCATATGGACTAGTACGTTGGAAATCATTTTCCATCAGAAGTTTGAGGGATCTGCCAGCTCTGTGTTGTCACTGAGGTATCTGAACTATTCTGATTCCATATATAATCTGTCCTCCTCACCCCCAAAACTTTCAGCATCTTCTCTTTCTCCCTAGTATTCTGATATTTGTGGTGATTCACCTTAAGGTGGTTCTTTTCCATTTCTATTGGCCCCTCTCAGTCTGAAGACTCATGTCCTTCAGGATGAAAGTTCCTCACATCATTTCTTTGACCATTTCCACCCCCCATGCCCCCACCCCCTGCTTTTTCCGAACTTCCTGGACAACCAATTATTTAAACAATAAGCCTCCTGGACTGATCCTCTAATTTTCTTATCTCCATCTCTTTGTTTTTTGGGTTCATCCTCTGGGAAATTTCCTTTTCATTATCTCTCATCCTTTATGTTGATTTTTTAAAAAACTTATGGCTCTCATGTTTTATTTTCCCAGTGTCCTTTCTTCTTATTCCTTTTTATATTGCATCTTATTTCATGGACACAATATCTTTTCTTATCTCTCTAAGGATACTAATAGTTTTTGTTTTTTTCTCCTACTCTCTGCATCGTCTTGTTGCTTTAAACGTTTTCGTTGTTTGTCTGTTTTGGCCTGTCTTTACTATCCTGGAGACTTCTTTCAAATATCTGATAATATGTAACTAAAGGTTGACTTTTCAGTAAAAACTGACTAGCTAATTGCCAGGTGTGTGTGTGTGTGTGTGTGTGTGTGTGTGTGTGCGCGCGCACGAATGTACATGCGTTTGCATGTATGTGTGAGTACAGGGGCCCTGTGGACTGGTGAGCTTCATGTAAGGGGACTGAATATCTGATTTTACACTGGGGGCCATCTAAATATCAGTGTTTGTAGTTCTCGGGGACCTTCAGAAAAGAATCTGGGAGTACACTTCTGGCTAGTAGAGATGGAGAAGGTGTCTGGGGAGCCCCCCATTTTTCATTTCGGATCTTGCTCTCACCCTTTCTGTGTCTGCTGCTCCTGAGTTCAGAGTTTCTCCAGGTTAACCTCTCTAGGGAGAAAACCTTAACTTTCTGAAGAATGGCAGGGTATTGTACAGGGTACTAGGGTGGGGGACCTAGGGGTCTCATCCTCCCCTATAATCAATCCCCTATCCCTGATTTCAGTCCCACACTTTACCCCTGCTCAGCCTATTACTCCTCTTCCAATCGCTTTTCATCATCCAAATATGTGTTGATGTTTCTTAAGGAACATAAACTGAGGCACAAAAGTGAAATGACTTGCCCAAGGTCACAAGACCAGCAAGTGGCAGAATTGGTATTTAACTCAGGCATTCTAGTGCCAACACCTGGCAATGACTTTGCTCTACTGCCCCTCAGGGATTGTTACTTTCCTTCCTCCCCACCTCTCCCAGTTAGTGAAAAAGTTAAAAAAAAAATGTGAACTTCTTATATGTTGAGGTTTGTTCACTCATCCAATAGGTATTAAGTGAGCACCTGGTATGTGCCAGGCAGTGAGTAAGGGATATAGGTGAGAAAACAACAGTCTGACTTCTTGAAATGTGTGGTCTTGGGGAGGGGAAAGACATTGAACTAATTGCTGCACTAATTAATGTACGGTTACCCACTACTGCCACTCTACCATGAAGGATGAAACAGGGTGTAGTGATAGACATTACCCAGTGGGAGTGCAAGGGACCTTTGTGGAAAAAACCTGGCTTAGATTAGAAGGTCAGTGATGGCTTCTCTGAGGAGGTGTGATATAAACTAAATTTCATCACCCCAAATTCATGTTAAAGCCCTAATTCCCAATGTGACGATGGTATTTGGAGATGGGGACTTTGGGGAATACTTAAGTTTAGATGAGATCATGAGGATGGGACCCTCTTCATAAGAAGAGAGGGTGTGTCTCTTCCTATAAGGACACTAATATCTCTCTCTCTCTCTCTCTCCCCCCTCTCTCTCTCTTCTCCCCCACCCGCTACCTTGCGATGTAAGGACACAGCAAGCAGGAGGACGCTATCAAGCCAGAAAGAGAACTTGCACCAGAAATCTCCCACACTGGCACCTTGATCTTGGACTTTAGCCTCCAGAACTGTGAGAAAATAAATTTCTATTATTTAAGCCACCTCGTCCATAGCATTTATTTATGGATAGTCAAGCTAAGACAAGATGACATTTCTACCAGGTTGGGAAGAATGATGAGCCAGCCATCTGAACATAAGGGATTACACTATTTCAGACAGAAAACACAGCTTGTGCAAAGACCTTGTGGCAGGGAAGAGCCTGATGAGCTGCAGGAATGGTCAGAAATCAAGTGTGACTAAAAGGCAGTAAGTGGAAGAGGCAGCAACAGGAGATGCAGCCAGGGTCAAACCATGCTGAGCCTCTGGGCCACAGCAAGAAGTTGTGATTTTATTCTGAGTGCAACAGGAAGCCATTAAAGATTTTAAGCAGGGGACTGATGCGGTTTGATTTACATGTGTTTCTTAAAAGATCACCCCAACTACTGTGTGGAGCCTAAATGGAGGACACAGCAAGAGTGGGGTGAGAGACTGAATTTTCTAGAAAGATACATCACTTATTGCTCCACCCCCAAAATCCTACCATTGGTCTCTAATTCTTTTTCTTTTTTCCTATTTCAAAAAGTTGTGGATATAACATGGAACCCTTACCTTACACTATATTAAAAAATTGATTCAAAATGGATGAAAGACCTAAACATAGGAGTTAACACTATGAAATCCTGAGAGGAAAACTAGGAGATTTGGCAATGGTTACTTAGAAATAATGCCAAAAGCACAGGCAACAAAAGAAAAAATAGATAAATCATCACTTCTCGGCCTTTTGGCTAAGATCAAATGTAAAAATAGATAAATCAGACAGCATCAAAATTAAAAATTGTCCTTTTGTGCATCAAAGGACATTTTCAACAGAGTGAAAAGGCCACCCACAAAATGGGAGAAAATATTTGGAACTCATATATCTGATAAGGGATTAAGATTCAGGATATATGCAGACTACAACTCAATAACAAAAAAACAACCAACCAGATTTAACAATGGACAAAGGACTTGAATATACATTTCTCTGAAGATATACAAATGGCCAATAAGCATATGACAAGGTGCTCAATATTCTTAATCATTAGAGAAATGCAAATCAAAATCACAATGAGATACTACTTCATATCTGTTAGGATGGCTACTATTAAAAAAACATCAACAGAAAATACAGTAACTAGTGTTGGCAAGGATATGGAAAAGTTGGAACCCTTGTGCACTGTGCAAGTATAAAATGGTGCAGATGCTATGGCAACAGCATAGTGACTCCCCAAAAAACTAGAAGTAGAATTGCCATATAATCCCCCAATTCCTCTTCTGGGCACATACTCAAAAGAATGAAAAGCAGGGTCTCAAATAGATAGGTACCTGCGCACCCAGTTCAGAGCAGCATTTTTCACAACAGCCAAAAGGCAGAAGCAACCCAAGTGTCATCAGCGAATGAATGGATAAACCACCTGCTACAACACGGATGAATCTCCAGGGCATGTTGCCGAGTCACAAAAAGGCAAACACTGTGTGACTCCACTTACACGAAGTACTTCCAGGGGTCGGAGTCCTAGAGACAGAAAGGAGAGCGGTGTTTTCCCAGGGGCTGGGAGACGAGGGCAATGAGGAATTCGAGTTTGGAGTTTCGACTGGGGAAGACAGAGTTCTGGAGATCGACGGTGGTGCTAGCTGCGCAACAATGTGAACGTACCTAACATCACTTAACTGTATAGTTAAAAATGCTTATGATGGTAAATTTTATGTGTATTTTTCCACATTAAAAAAATGTTGTGATAATCAAAAGTGGTCACTCTGTCTATTTTCTAAGCTTGAGATTGTGGTCAGGGACTCCTTCAGAGCCATTCAGATCTTGGTTCCTCAACATATGTAGCTGTGTGATCATGAATAAATTACTTTGCCTCTCTGAACCTGCTTTCTTGTTGTTTAATTTCAGTGCAATCATGCTTTTTTGGAGCCAAAACATGTGAAAGTATCTAGGTTACAGGCCAGCACGTAGACAAGAATTGGCAGTCCTTTGGAGCTTTTGTTCTTCTGATATTTTTCTGCCTTTTTTTTTTTTCATAAAGTTCAATCCTCACCCAACCCTGGAGATGAAGATGTAAGAGCAAACTGAACCTCTATTGACTGAGATGCATTGAGAAATCCTTTGCTTTCTTTCTAAGTCCAAAGCCCGATTAACTCATCTTGAATTATGCAGCTGTGAGGAAATTTGCTGCCAAATGAGCACTGCATTGCATTTCAGAGCCCTAAATCCACCCAATCATTTGTCAAACAAGCCCCATGGTCAAGGAAGATCATCACCACCTCTATTCATTTTCCTTCAGTATGAAGGAGGTTGGGCGCTCAGATGGAAGCACAACCAACGCCACATTAAATCCACATACCTTCCTGAGCCTCTGGAGAGCTGGGCTTCTCAGGTCACCAGCAAGCTCCCACAAAGAATTTTCTCCCCCAAGCACACGCAGGACAATTGATTAGCCTGGCTGATGTCTTAATGCCTGAGTGCCCAGAAGAAGACTAAACATTCCCTCCTTTGTGCAAGGCCTGATAAGACTAGTCTGACAGCTTTTGGTGGATTGTTTGTTTCCTTTAAGCAACATTCTCTGAGTGTCTTTTCTTTCATGTGCCAGGTGCCATGCCAAAAGCAGCAAATGCATGATTTCATTTCATCCTCACTGCAACCCTGAGTGTTAATACCATCCTCATTTACAGAGGAGCTTAGTTAGGTGGCTCATCCAAAGACACAGCTAGGAAGTGACAGTGACAAGATGCAAACTTAGGTCTGGTTTCCAGAGCCAACACTCATGACCACTCGCGTCAGTGCTTTGCTGTGCGATGTCCCCCGGCCTCCTTGCCACCTGCACTACCTTATCAAACATTGGTCATGACAAGGGGTCCAATCTGGAGGCCAGGACCAGGGCGAGTAAACTGGTCCAGCTCCATAGTATTCCTCTGGTTTTCCCACGTTCTTCAACTCTGCTATGTCTGGGGCTTTGGAGACAATCTGCTCACACCCCAGGTCGGGTTATGGAAGGACAGACTTAAAAACATCAGAACAATGTCACATGCACAGTGATGGGGCCCAAGTAGGGCTAGGTGGAGAGGTCTATTCAGAATAAAACATACACCTCTGGTTACAAGGGGGTGGCGACCAGTATTTACCGACAACTATATGCCAGGTCTTTCTCAGACATGATTTATACATGCCTTATACCTGTGTTTTGTTTTTCAACAGATTGTAAACATTTGTTGGACATTGACTATGTGCTAGATACTGGGAAACCATTTTGCATCCTTTAATCCTCCTAGTATCCCAACAGGGTAGACAGTATTTATGATTTCCACTTCATAGAGAACTTGCCCAAGGTGGCAGAGCCAGAAAGAGGCTGAGCAGAGAATCAAACCCAGGGCTCTTCCCTGAAGCCCCAGAGCCTTCCTCTTCACTTAGGTTTCAGATTCTCTCTTGTGGACCCAAAGTACTCCATGCACCCCTCACATACTCCCTTTGGCAATTAAAATATCATAACCTCCCCCAAAGCATGGCATTTGTCTTGGTCACCTCTATGCACCTAGAACTTACAGCAACACTAGCACAAAGCAGATGCTCCAAACGCATTTGTTGAGTGAATGAATGCCATGTCTGTCTTCCACACTAGGCTGGGACATCCTTCAAGCAGAACCTGTATCCCCTTCATGCTGTACAGAGGGGACATAACATTTACTGGAGGACTCCCCAAGGACAGAGGAGCCAAGGTGCCCTGATCATTGGAGGAAACCAGTCACGAAGCAAAGAGCTCAAATTGGAACAGCCCTTCTCCCCTCCTTTCTTTCTCCTTTCTTTCTCCTTCCTTCCTTCCCTCTTCCCTTCTATCCTCAACCAGGACCAACCCAGGTCCCCCGAAGGACATCTGGTCCTGCCCCCGTTTGCCCTGAATCTGAAATGACTCAGCTTTGCCATGGCAAAGGGAAATGCTGGATCATTTATCCAAGGCAGCTAATTTGTTTCCCACTGAACTGAGGGGAATTTCTTTTTCCTATATATGCACAACAGTTCACACGGGTCAAAGTTGGAGCAAAAGACCTAAACACAAATACAATAACAGCCAAACCAACCCACAGTCTGATCAACCCCGAGGAACCAAATCGAAGAAAATGGCATCAGCCTAGATCAAAACTCATTTGGTCCTAAACGGCGTGGATTGCTGGAGTATTTAGGATTCATTTTATTCTCAAATGCATGTTAAGATCTCAAAAATAACAACTTCTCACTATAAAATGCTCAAGCAATACAGAGTCATTTAATGAAGAAAGCTTAAAAACCACCATTAATATCACCAACCATCAAACACAAACCCTGTTTTATATAAATAGACTCTTGCTCTAACACTGTTCTATAGCCCGTTTCATTCTCTCAAAAATATGCTGTGACCATCTTTCTATAATCATAGATACAAATTAATATAACTCGTGGTGACTGATTGTTATTCCAGTTCAGAGATCAACAAACATTTTCCTGTGAAGAGCCAGCAAGTAAATATTTTAGGCTTTGTAGGCCACATAAGGTCTCTGTTACATCCTCTTCTTTGGCTTTTTTTTTTTTAACAATGCTTTAGAAGTATAAAAACCATTTATTTGTAGCTCACACAAAAACAGACTGTAGGCTGGATCTCGCCTCACTAAAGCTGCTTAATAAACCCCCTACTGAAAGTCATGTAGATCGTTTCCGCTTTTTGCTGGTATACTCATAAGTAATGCTGTGATCAACATTTTCGTGCACACAGCACGGTCTCCTAGGGAAAAATTCCTAGAGTCTCAGAGAGGGCATCTTCACAGTGAGGACATGCTCCTCCATGGCACTCCTGAGTGTGTCACCTGCAAGCACAATCGTATCTTGTTGAGACAACTCACAGGGTAAGCAAGTTCTTTCTTTCTTTCTTTCTTTCTTTCTTTCTTTTTTTTTTTTTTTTTTTTTTGAGACTGCCTCCTTCTCACCTGGCACATTTTTCCTGGTCCTGCTCATGGAACCACAGAATCTAAACCTAACCCTTCTCCCTTCCACCTGTTGGAAAGTGGAGCTATCAGCAGTCACACCTCATCAGGTGCGGTGAGACCTGAGGTAACACAAGTCAGTGCTCAGGGCGCGTCGGCTGCTCCGGCCGGGTGTAAGCTGCCTTCTGAGCACGGTGCGCCCGTTCTTGGAGCCCCGCCTGGGTTTGCCCTCCTGCTTTCACGAATGTGATTATCTGAGTAAAGATGACACACCTTCTCGTGTTAACAGAGGGCCTGAGATAATGCAGGTAAATCACATCACAGGTACACAGGCTGTGCCTTCTGCCATCTTTCCAGGCAAGTAAATGAAGTCAAATCCATTTTCTGTGGGATCTAGAACCTCAAATCCACCACTGTGGACATCTGCCCCAGCCAGCAGGGCTGGCCCCTGTGGACAGATTCCCAGGTTTCTGCTCCAGGGCTGCTTGTATCCACCCACACCCAAACGTGCTTTCTGGTGTTTCTTTCCTCACTGGCATCGCTGCTGGTAGAACATCAGCTTCAGCAGCACCCCCATCACACATGCCCCTGGACTGGCCTCCCCAGCCCACATCTTTGTTCATCTCCTCCTTCTAAGCCACTCCAGAAACTCCCCACTCCCTGCACCTCCACGTCATGGGCCAGGGACTCAGCAGATACTGTCACCACCAAGGCTTTAAGATATGTAGTGCATTGAATGTGGTCCCAAAAAAGATAAGTCCACATCCCAGCCCCCAGTACCTGTGAATGTGGCCTTATTGGGGGGGGGCGGGAATCTTTATAGATATAATTAAGGTAAGGCTCTGCAGATGAGACCATCCTGGATTATCTGGGTGGCCCTAACTCCAATGGCAAGTGTCCTTGTAAAAGACACACAGGGAGGAGAGGAGGTGGCCCTGTGAAGACAGAAGCAAAGATGAGAGTAACATAGCCACGAGCCAAGGGATGCCGGAGCCACCAGAAGCTGGAGGGGCAGGAAGGAGTCTCCCCACAAGCCTTCAGAAGCAGCACAGCCCTGGAGACACTCTTTAGACTTTTAGCCCACAGAACTGTGAGAACACCTTTCTGTTGTTCTAAGCCATCAAGTCTGTGGTGACGTGTCACATCAGCCCATAATACAGTAAAAGTACAACCAAGGGAGAAGCACCAAACACACCTAGATTTAAGCCCCAGCTCTGCCTCTAACTGTGTGCCCTGGGCAAGTTCTAATTTCTCCAAGCCTGAATTTGCTCCTCTGTGGACTGTGTATAACGACCCTACCTCACGAGGGTGTGGTGAGTATTGAATGACTTCATGCCTAGGGTGTCTCTACATACTGCCTGGCACACTCATGTCACAATAGCTTCCCTTCTTGTCCAAACAAGGAAAATGGGACCAGAATGACACCTGCTGAGCTGCTCGGGGAGTCCAG
The DNA here is from genome assembly GCA_004026885.1 of Lyroderma lyra. Taxonomy (NCBI): domain Eukaryota; kingdom Metazoa; phylum Chordata; class Mammalia; order Chiroptera; family Megadermatidae; genus Lyroderma; species Lyroderma lyra. The sequence goes on along the minus strand of PVJL010008090.1, from coordinate 4,725 downwards.
GCTCCTGATTGCTTTGCTGGCCCTTGGTAACCTACCACCATTGCGGTGGGACACAGAGCCCCGTGCTGGAACTTCAGCCCTGGAAGAGGCTTTGAACTGTAACACTGAACTCAAAGCCCCCACTTTATAGATGGGGAAACTAAGGGCTGGGGAGGGAAAGATGTAAGGTATAAAGTTCCATAGAGTACCAGTTCACCTGACTTCTGGGAGGCCAAGTTCTTATTACTTCTCCAGGCTGCCCTCCCCAGAGCCAAGTCCCAGATAAGGGTTCAAGGTGACTGAGGCCAAAGGGAAAGGGGGCTCCTGTCCAAGGCTTCAGAATCCCTGGTGAGGCCCGGGGCTCTTAGTAGATGCCCATGTTCTAGGTCCCAAGTCCAATGATTATCCAAGGTAGCATAGATCTATGGATAGAATAGTCCCCATCACTGTCATCACCTTCACCACCATCTTTATCACAGTGGCCACACTGACTCAGCGCTTTCATGGGCTTGACAGATTCTATGACATGTCATAGATTGCCTCATTTAGTCACTCCAACAACCTTATGAAATTGCTACTATTGTCATCCTCATAGAGGACAGTGAGCCATGGAGAGTGTACTGGGTTGAATAGGTGTCCCCAAAATTCCTGCTTACCCAGAACCTCACAATGTGACTTTAATTGGATACAGGGTCTTTGCAGATGTAATTCATTAAGATGCGGTCATATTAGATTAGGTAGGCCCTAAATTCAATGTGACTGGTGTCCTTATGAGAGGAAACAGAGAGACAGAGGAAACACGGCCATATGAAAATAAAATATGGGAGTTCCCTGATGGTGTAGCGGCTTGGGGCTTCGGCGCTGGCGCTGTCAGCGCTGCTGCCTGGGTTCGATTCCCAGCCAGGGAGCTACCCACATACCAAAAAGCAAAAAAAAAAAAAAAAAAAAAAGGCTTGAAAATAAAACAGAGGCAAAAACTGGAGTGCCAAGGGAGGCCGGGGACGGCCACTGAGCACCAAAAGCTCAGCAAGGAAGGACTCTTCCCTGGAGCCTGCAGAGGGCGCATGGCCCTGCCTGATTTCAGACTCCTAGTCTCCGGGACTGTGAGGAATACGTTTCTGTTGCTTTAAGCCACTCAGTTTATGGTAATTTTATGGCAGACCTAGGAAACTAATACAGAAGGGGTTAACCATTTTGCCAGCTGTGTCCTAGAACACAAAAGCAATGTCTGTTAAAATTGCTCCCAACAAAAGGCTTTTTTCTTCAGAAGTATTGAATGTTAGCACTAAAAGGAAAGATGGCTGGTGAGAACGTTCACTGAGTACTGACAAGATGCCAGTTGCCCTGCTAAGTAAGTGCCACACATGTGTCCACTATCTCAGATGGGTTAATGTAACAGCAAGAGTCAGGCAGTGCGGAGCGGCAGGGCCCGGGCTGGGCCTCACCTGGGCTGGGCTTTGGGTCCCTCCACTCCAAAATCCACACTCGTGACCTCTCTGACGTCTTCTTCTCCCTGTAAGTCAAGTTCAATCCCTTTGTTTTGGAAACGAGGAAACAAAGGCACAGCTACAATGGTGATCACAAAGGTTCTGCCCCCTCTGAGGAACAAACAGCTTAAATAAAGCAACTGCCAGCCAGCAGGGGTCCAGCTGGGGCTCCCTCTATTTGCAGACAAAGGGTGGTTGCTCTTCTGACTGGCAAAACAAGGCCGGCTGGGCAGCAAGGGCTGCAAGCTATGTCCCTCTCCATCATTAAACAGGAATGACGATTAGCCAGAAAGTCATTAGCTGTCTCAGTTTTGGCAAAGCCTGGGAAAGGACAGTGGTTATCTATAATGAGGCCCAGAGAGTGTGCCACAGGAGAAGATTAAGGGCTGCAGGGAACTAAGGCCCCTGAGCTGAACAGGAGTGGGGAGGCCAGCCAGGTCAGCAATAAACAGGGCAGACTCCTTGTTCAGTTCAGTTCAAGAACCAATCACAATATGCTCATGGAAGTGGGGAAGAGAAGTTCTTCTCCATCCCCCTGGCTCTGCTCCTGTCTTCAGGATGGCTGGACCAGGGGAGGTGGCAGCCAGACACAACGGAAGCCCAAGACAGCAGAGTCCCTCCAGTGTGGCCTGTCAACCCATGCATCTCTGAAAATAGGACATGTCCCTCCTACAAACATCTACGGACATGCTGCCTGAGTGTTGGTTGGCCCCCTAGGCTGGGTCTCCAGCTATGAACAGAGGGTACTCCCCCACCCCACATCTGCTCATCTGGGGAGAGAGAGATGAGAAACCACAAATTTAAAAATCTGTGTGGTTCCCGCTCTGAAGGGGGCCACATAGAGCATAGTGGGAACACAGAGGCGGGGGTTCAGAGAAGGCCCCCCAGAGGAAAGAGTTCCTAAACTGAGAAGGAAGAGGTTACGCTGGAGAGAACAGAGGCCTGAGGTTCCTGCAAATGTTATTTCCCTCTTGTCTGGCAGTTGGAGGACTTTTATTATAGATCCCAACTCCACAGAGGGCACGTCATTAACAAAGTGCCAACTAGATGTTTAAGAAATATTTAATGATGGCTCCATAGGGCCCTGCCCTCCAGGAGCAGCCAGTATAAAAGGGAAAGGAAACACAGGAACAAACAATTATACTGCAATTACAAAAAAACTCTATCATGACCATCTATTTTTGTGTGCATCTCCCCACTTTCTATGTGACAGGCTCTGGACAAAGGCACTTGATTTACATCATTGCATTTAATCCTTAGGACAAATGACTCGTACACACTATCACAGTGGCAGATGAGGGGGTGATGCTCAGAGATGCAGAGAAACCTGCCCAAGGTCACACAGCCTATAAGTTGCAGTATCAAGACTCAAGCCTAGGCCCATCTGACCCTGTGGTGGTTAGTTTTATGTTTCGACTTGGCTAGGCTATAGAACCCGATTACTTAATCAAACACTCATCTAGGGGTTGCTGTGAAGGTATTTTGTAGATGGGATTAACATCTACAATCAGTTGACTTTAAGGAAAGGAGATTGATTACCTTTGATAATGAAGGACATCAGCCTTAAGAGCCAAGCTGAAGTTTCCCAGAGAAAGAAGAAATTCTGTGGACTGTAGGTCAGCTGTTGCCTGAGGGTTCCCAGCCTGCCAGTTCGCCCTACAGATTTCAGACCTGCCTCGCCAGACCCTGCAATCGCATAAACCAATTCCTCTTACTGGTTCTTCTTCTCTGGTAGGACCCTGACTGATACAGACCTGCCCGCCGGGAGCCACACAGTCCCTTCGCCTAGTAACGGGCAGTCACAACCGGCAGCATGCTGGGTTGTTGTGGAGAGTCGAACGGGATGAGAAGCAGCGTGATCAAATGGAGAGAGGGCACACTCTGCAGTCAAACACTAGCTATCGTGGGTGTCCTCAGGCAAAAAGTCTTACATCTCTGAGCCTCGGCTTCTTCACCTGTAAAACAGGCACATGAAATTCTTCCTGCCTCCGACAAGTGTTGTAGAGATTATGTGCGATGTTGCATGTAAGGTCTCCTGTCCTTGTAATCGATGGGTTCCTGATGATTTGGGGTCCTTACCCTCACCAAATAAATGTTCCGTTCCCACAATTTCATGTAAAAATATGGCCCACAAGTTCGTCATTCATAATGACCCTGTGTGGATGCCACAGTTTGCCGAACCTGCCCTCCACCCCCACCCCCACGGCTCGCTGGTTAAGGACAACGGGCAAGGCGGGCCCTGTGTGCAGAGCACTCCACACACGTTCTCTCCTTGGACTCACACCCACCCTGGGAAGTGGGTATCATACATACCCATCTTGTTCACAGACGGACACTGTGACCCAAAGAGGAGAAGTGCTTGTCCAGGAGAGTAGAGAGGACAGAGGGAGGAATGGAAAATCACTAGACTGGGGCATTTCCTAGCACTTCAAGAGGATGAGTGTTTATAACCAGGGGAAACAGATCATCTCCATCTGTCCCACAGGGGCATCTGGACTGGCCAGGAGAAGCAGTTTTTCTCCCTTGGCTCAAACTCTGTCCCTGGTGCCCAAGTGCTAGGCGACCAGCCCAAAGGCACCATTATCACCAACAACTTCCTGTTGGGGGCCAGGCCCTCACTACAGCCATACATCATCTTCCTTAACCTCTGGCTGCACTGTCCCTTCTGCCTAAAACACTTCCTCCCAGCAACAGGCCTCTACTTAGTTGCCCTCTCCTCCCCGGCCTCCCCATGCACACCTGCAGCCCCTCCGGGCTCTCTCCCCATGCCTGTTCTAGTTGACTTCATTGCCTGTAGCCTTGGCCTCACACACATTTATTTATTGACTATCATTTCCCCACGAAAATGTCAACTACATGAGGGCAGGGACTGTGTCTTGCTCACTGTTTCATGCTCTGCCCCCAGAACTGTGCCTGGTACTTAGGAGGGGCTGCTGAATGTCTGCTTCCCAGCACCCTGCAATGTAGGTGATTTTATATCATCCCCAATTTCACAAATGAGGAAACGGGGCTCAGTGAGGTGAGCCCAGGGGTGGAGAGCCAGCAAGAAGCAGACCCGGGTTTGAACCTCACTCTCTTTGCCTCTGCCGCCTCCCTAGCTGCCAGCTCTGCCCCAGGGAACTTGGGGTTCTTTGGGGTCTATTAGGTGTTGTCAGTGGCCCCCAGGCTGGACTACCCTGTGTAGAAACCTGCTTCTTGTGCTCCCAGGTACTACTATTTCCAGCCAAACGTGGAAAGAGACGCAAAAAGAGGAGGCAAG